>JBBBDQ010001598.1:4715000-4812500 GCA_037127315.1 Ascarosepion bandense
AACGAGATTTAAATTGTTCTCGTTTTGCATACTCTGTCTAGGGATATTTTATTTAGTTTTGTTCAACTAGTGCTCACCCCCCTTTTTTTTTACTATAGACGCTAAGGGTCAGTGTTCGATTACATATCAGTGTTAACTCGTTTCAGAGACTGCACTATTTTGATTCCAACAAATCCCTAAACCAATGCTTTAATTCCATTAGGATATTTTCTCATGAAACATTTCTGTGTGTATAACTTGGAGTCTTGCAATTACCCTCCTTCCTTCTACTGAATTTGCTGCTGCTGAATGTGACACTTGTTATAAAAGTAACAAAGATGAATTGTTGGCGCAATTGATTGAGGAATGATGTCCTGAGTTTACGTTAAGGTAATATTTTTTAATTGTTTCACTGAAAGCAAGACGGTACCGCCACTGATGCGCAAGGGACTAAATAAGAGTAAAAGTTTAGTCAGGAGGCGAGTGAAGAGAAAGCACGAACCAGTTACAGGGAGTGTCATAGAAAGGGAAAAGAGAAGAATGGGAACAGGTGTGAAGACAGTTGCGAAGGTAGAGAAAAAAGAAAAGAACAAGATATACGGGGGATGTAGAAAGAACTGGAGTCAGGTAGATAAGAAATGGGTATTGACATTGCATTTAAATTCCTAGAGGTAGTAGCCGTCAGGAACGCCAGTATATGAAACGAGTTCCACAGGCGGGAAGTGCGGGAAAATAAGCTGTTAGAATAGAATTATCGGCTACATTTGGTAGATCTAACTGTAAATGGGTGGGACCTTGTTGCCACTCTGGAATGGCTTGAGCTTGTAGAAAGTTGTAGTCTGACACCTTTGTTTGTAACCTTAACGCATACAAACACTATACACGTTCTTATTATATTCGGTCTTGTGTGTGTGTGTTTTTGTTTGTTGTTTTTTTTAACCTTTCTCACATATATGTAATTTTTAAATGACCTCTAGACAAGCGAAACTTTGTCTTCTCACCACTGCACACTACAAAATCAGCGCTCTATTTAATACTCAGTATTATCAAAATGTTGCGTACTATTTTCCAAATAAATAATTTAAATACCTTATTCATTTATGTGCTGTGTTCCTTTAGAACGTTGGTGATCATGTCTCTAAAATTTTTTTGTTATTTGTAGTTCTCAATAACTTTAGTTTTTTTTTTTTGTTTTTTTTTTTTTGTTATTTCACCCAAACCCTGCTCCACCATCCATTCGCACAAGCTCTCCAGGTAGATTTCTTGTTGATTTCCTCTGGCTTTCTTACATTCAATCTGCCCTGGGAATATCAAATTTTCCACTCCTTCTTTCATTATTATTTACCCTATAAATTTCAACCATCGCTTCCTGATGTTAATAATAAGTGTTCTTTTTGTTGCGAGTGTCTCTGGAACTTCGTCGTTACTCACCTGTTCGGTTCATGGTATCCTCAGCATCCTTCTGTAGAGCCACATTTCTCTTGCTTCAAGTCTCTTGTTGATCTGTGAGGATATTGTCTAGCATTTCCTTTCATAGAGAACGACTGATACTACATAACAATAGACCTTATTAATAAACTTTAAACACTTTAAATATGTCGATATCTGAATTAGTTATGACAAATTTACCACAGGAGATAAGAAAATTGTATACTCCGTATTTGCGTTAGTAGTACTTTTGCTTAGTACAATAAGATGTTAAAAAGAACGAACTATTGATCTACAAACCGGTAACGTTATTAAATTGCCTCATCATCTCTAGGCTTTGATAATATGGATGTCATACATGGCGTCCATCTTGTTTAAAATGATTAAACTATCATTTGTATTTATTTACATTGTTCGGACTGTTGTCATCGTTTTTATTGTCATTCACGACGTTTCGACCGTTGTGCGCTCCGACCTTTTTCAGATGATATACGCTGGAATTTCGAACCGAAGCCTTTATTCAGTCTACGGAAGTGGATTGTTCTAGTTCAACGTGTGTTACCTTTTCTGGGTATTTGTTTCCAACGTATATCACCTGACGAAGGGCGGAGCATACGACGGCCGAAATATCGTAAATATGACAATAAAGATGAGTGAGAAAGTCCAAAAAATGTAAATAGTTACAATACCTCATATCAGAAATATAGACAAATTCTCTCCGATGATTTTAAACTGTCTTCAAACAAATGAATTACTTAAATCTCAAAAAATACCATATAGACTGACGCTACAAAATCCCAAACAAATATATATACATATATACCAAAAAACAAAATATCATTGCTTGGTTACTTCTAGATGGACAAACAACAGAAATGGTAGTACATGTAACTAAAAGAAAATGATGTAATTTAGTTGTTAATTTCCTATACTACCAAAAAACAAAAGTTTTGGAAGAAAACAAACATCGATAACATGTTTAATAACCTTACAAATTTTATAATAAAAGATTTTATAAATTTCAACTGACGGTCATAATTAATTTTCGGTCAATAAATACAGAATGTTCCCTCTGCAGAAAGAGCTATTCTGGCCATTGTCTCTGAAATACAAGGTACACAATGTCGAAAACAGTTAATTGCAAAAGTGCTTAAAGTCAAAGTTAAAATTTTTTAAAGTAGACAAGACTATTAAACGAGAGATAGAAATACGGTAAATAGTTAAACATGATTATCTCTTTGCTTTTACAAAAAAAAAGGACCAAGCTCTAATAGAACACAATTAGGAGGAGCCTTTGTCGGGGCAACTAATATAGCCGTAGAATTTCGTGCATAATTCAGCAATGCTACTAACCATATCGTCAGTGTCACAAACGAAGGCATTTGGCAGAAAATTTCTTTTTACCAGTGAGCTTTGTCTTCAGCTTCTCACATGGAATGGATCAAAGCAGATAGATGCAATGGTCTCATAAAAGAGAATGAAAAATTAAAAAACGTCTCGACAGAAAAAAAAATACTCCAAGAATCAATGGCCTTATTTACGGTAATTTAAACCAGAAACTTATTTTGGATTTAAGAAAAAAACTTTTAGGTGAATAATGCATCAATCATCTTTTGAAAATCCTGGGAAGCGTTGTAACAGAAGACGGAAAGTGCGGTACAGAGATCCGAAGGTGAATTGGCATGGCGAAGGAAGCATTCCAGAAGTTGAGTAAAGTATTAAGAAACAGGACAATTTCGCTAGAAACAAGGAAAGAGAGTACTGAATTGCTACATGCTGTCCGTCCTTCAATATGGCATTGAATCCTGGACAATACCATCAAAGATGAAGGAAAAACTTGAAGCAACTGAAATGTGGTTCTTCAGAAGGATGCTGCGAATCTCATGGATCGAGCATTTGAGCAATGATGAGGTCTTGGAAATGATGGAAACAAAAAGGAAATTAATACTGAGCATCAGGAAGAGACAGCTGAAGTTCCTGGGACACGCAATGAGGAAGGAGGGCTTGGAGAATCTGATACTAACAGGCCAGATAGAGGGAAAAAGAGACAGGGGAAGCAACGGATAACATATTTGAAGGACCTAATCAGGTGGATGACGGAACGAGGATTTCCTGGTGTAACAGGAGAAGTCGTGCTCAGGGATTGGGAAACGGGGAAGGCCATTTTCGCCTACGTCCTGAAGTGACAGGGCACATAGAAGAAGAAGAAGAAGAAGAAGAAGAAGAAGAAGAAGAAGAAGAAGAAAAAAAAGAATGATTTTTCAGATATGTCCTACTATTTAACTCATAGCTGAAAAAAGGAGACAGATTCATGTCTTTCACAAAGGTGTTTGCTTGTAAATGAACATACAAACCCGACCGCAATTCGACCACGGCTCTGAGTTTTCATTCCATGCCGCTATCCAATTACACCGACAATCTTAGAAAGGAAGTTCGTCAGTCAGTTAAGCGCCATAATGTGATACTCGCTTGGGGTGATCATGCATCTTTTGAGACTGGGACAGAAGATTTTCCCGCAGTAGGATGCCATTACTTTCTGTTGTAGACTGGTTGCCAACCAAGGCTACAGAACCCACTCTGTCCTGCTATTTAACTCATAGATGACGGAAGAGGAGATGGATTACTACCTTTCCTACGGGTATTTGCGCGTAAGTGAATTCAAGGAATTCGAACTCGGCTCTCCGATTTCGCGTTTCGAGCCGATATCCACTGCATCACAACGCACATCCTAGAAAAGAAGGAACTGGAAATCATGAGGATATGAAGAATTGAAGTCAAAATGAAAGTATTAAAAGAAAGTATCCACATGTGAGTCTGTTTCACAAAGTATCTGTTCTTGGGAAGAAGCAGTCTAATACAATCTCCTTCTTATCAATGAAATATAGAGGAAATGATGAATTCTAGCTGAGATGTAACACACGACTGAATGTATAGGGCACCCAGTTAGAATTAAACTCACTATTCAGTAAATGATCTAACAAGACAAGCTTGCTAATTATTACACCACGTTGAAGTGTCCAAAATGGAGTGAGCATACTTTAAAAGTTTTCACCCTGTTGAACTAAAAAAACTTGTCATAAGATTTGCTTTGAAAATAGCAATTGTCTCATGAGCTATAGTGTAAACAATGTTATCATACACAAGGCCGCGATGCTCAAAGTTTTAGTCTTATCTTAGTCTTATGAAAAGATCAATAGCATGAAGTATCAGATACTTCCTGGAACATCGAACAGTACAAGAAACTAATCATTTTCCAGCATCATTGATGATAGATTGTATCTATAAGTTCCACTTGAACTCTTGAGCGAACTTGAGTCCTCACAGACGTTCAAAGTCAGAGAGAATCCCCTCATTTTTATCATAATCAGTTACATTGTTCGGACTGTTATTCTCATCTTTACTGCCATATTCCCGACGTTTCCGCCGTTGTACACTCCGGTTTTCTTCAGGTAATTAGAATTTCAAACCGAACCCTTTATTTTGATCACTGAGGTATATTGTTCTCGTTTCATGAACCATGCTACTTCCGGATGTCTTAGTTATCTCCCAACTATGTTATTTGTTCACTGCTGTACCAGTTATTGAACTCACAACTCTTGGAATCTAGTCATTGAATCTATCCAACTCTTTTATCCATAGAGCCATGTTTCTTTGGGAACAGTTAGTTAAGTGCCATATGTGATACACGCTTTGGGCGATCATGTCTCGAAAGAGACATGATTGACTGGGCAGAAGATCATTCTGCAGTACGTTGCCATTGTTTTCTGCTATAGAACCACTGTCTTATTATTTTACCCTGAAGGGAAGAAACGGATTAGTACCTTTCCCAAGGGTATTTATGCGTAAGTGAATGCAAGGAATTCAACTGAAATTCGAACTCTGCTCTCTGATTTGTCGTTCCGAGTCGATATCCACTGCCCCACAACGCACATCCTTGTCCTTGGGAACACATGGCCATAATCAGTTGCATATTTTTGCCTAATGCAGGAGGTTGGTAGTTGAGATGAAGGTAAAAGGCCTGAATGCAATGGTTTGATCTATCGCCAAGTGCAATTCATATGGATTCTCGAGCTGAAGAGTTTCAGCCTTGAATGCTGATCTTCTCCTTCATAATGCTAATGCACTGAGTATTGCGTAGTTTTATATATATATATATATATATATATATAATCGTGGGGCCCCAAGCAAGGCATTTTACTGCCACTGTTGTGCAGGGGGTTACATAAGAAGAGTGTTAAGAGAAGAGATTATGAGAAGAGATTATGAGAAGGAAGATAATACTGATGAGTGGGGTGAACGGAGAAAAAAGCATAAGAGAGAGTATATACGTTAGTGAGACAGAAGGTGACTATTGACTTTACGTTTGAATTCTTGAAGATTGTAGCTGTTGGAAAAGCAAGTATACAGAAGGGAATTCCACAGGCGGGAAGTGCCAGAAAAAAAGCTGATGGAGTAGAATTTGTGTTTATAATTTATGGGTTTCACAGTAAAAGGGTGGGACCTAGTTGCTAATCTTGTGGCTCGGGGAAATTCATACATATGGGTTCCAGTGAGCTAAGTTCATCGGAGCAGAAGCCGTGAAAGTATTTGTAGAAGAGACAAAGGAAAGCCATATTGCGTCGGTGAGAAAGCGACTGTATCCTAGCTGCCAAGTCAGGATTGATCACATTACAGACTCTCCGGTGGATTTGATCAAGGACCCCTAGGTGGATAGAAGGAGCACCCGACCACATATGGCAGCAATATTCAATGCACGGGCGGATGGTAGGTTTGTATATGTGCAGGATTGTTTCAGACGGGAAATACTTCCTGGCCCTATACAGAGAACCGACTTTCTTAGCAGCGGATTTAGCTATTGATTCTATATAGTTATTCCACTCAAGGTCTGATGTGAGTGTTAATCCGAGGAGGCGCAGTGTTCTCGCTTTCAGGGGGAGAAGCCTGATTCATGTTAATGGGTAGGAGGAACGATTGTCTGTGATGGTTAATAGAGAGCAGATTCGTTTTAGAAGCATTAAAATTTACAAGCCATTTCTTACCCGAGTTCACCACAGATTGGAGGTCCTTTTCAAGCTCGGCAGCGAGATTTGCTTTGTCAGCCTCAGCAGATTTTTGATCGAGACGAGAGTAAACCGTAGTATCGTCAGTGTATATGACTACTTGGGATCTTAATACTTAGTTTTTAACTGTATTTTCATCGGTCAAACGCTTATATTGGAAAAATAACTCTACTCATCTCAAATCACAACATTGTCAGACTGCTTTATTTCGACTGTATGAAAGTGGATTTTTCATTGATAAGGCATAATAGGAAGTGTGCTATGAGATTGTCAAATATTTGCAAATCTTTGGTTTAAAACCAACGTAAATATAAGCCCTACCCGTGAACAATCAGTTTAGAAATTGCCGAGGTGTAATTTGTGATGTGTAAGCGTTTTTCGTGTCAAAAAAGGAATCCGGAAAAAGGTGATAATCGACGATTAATGGTAGATCAAATACGCAGACAACGAGATTGTCAACAATCGCGTGATTTCAGCTACGAGCCGGTCTGGTCAATTTGTCGCCAGGCCAAAATAATCATCTAATCAAATTGCAATTTAAAATAACCCAGCTCTTCAATGAACTGTTCGCCGCATTTATGTTTCTCACTTCTTAATAGCTTGAAAAAATGTTGCTGGTATGTGAATCTTATTAATTTTTACCAACAGAGTAATTGATCAGTGGTCTACACATGTTAGATCAATGGATTCCAGTGTCTGAATTGAATTGATATGAATGAAATAAAAAAATCCTGTTTAAAATCAAGAAGCCTTAACAAATGCGACAGTCAAAAAAAGAAATGTTATAATATTTGAGAAAATGTACCCCTTGTAGAAAATCATTACATTAGTTAATTATTCAATTGATCCGTTTAGATTCAGTCAGTCAGTTGAGTGTCATACGTGATACACGCTTGGGCGATCATGTCTCGAAAGAGACATAACTGACTGGGCAAAAGATTATTCTGCAGGAAGTTGCCATTGCTTTCTGCGGTAAACTGGTTGCCTCCAAGGATATAGAACCCAAATTGTCCTGTTATTTAACCCATAACTGGAGGAAAGAAACGGATTAATACCATTCCTAAGGGTATTTGTGCGAAAGTGAATGCAAGGAATTCAGCTAGAATTTGTTGTTCCGAGTCGATATCCACTGCACCAATACGCACATCCGTTTAAAGTAGCGAAACATTTCAAACAAATTCTAATAAAATTCGATTCAAATATTTTAAAATAGGTACAGTGCAGTGGATATCGGCTCGGAACGAGAAATCGGGAAGCCGAGTTCGAATTCCAGTTGAATTCATTGCATTCACTTACGCGCAAATACCCTTGGTAAAGGTATTAATCCGTTTCTTCCTTCCAGTTATTGGTTAAATAGCATCACAGATTGAGTTCTATAGCCTTGGCTAGCAACCAGTCTACCGCAGAAAGAAATGTCAACCTACTGCAGGATGATCTTCTGCCCAGTCAGTCATGTTTCTTTCGAGACATGATCGCCCAAGCGTGTTTCACTTATGGCACTTAACTGACAGAATTTTATAATAACAATATAAACGGGTATATTAAGAATTAACAACAGGAAAGAGTACAGAAAAACGAAAATTTGAGTAAACGCAAATAGGTAAATCTGAATACAATGATTTTAACCGGTTTTCATCAGAACTCTAACAAGTACATAAACTCTTTAGTGTTTAATAGGAATTGGAGTAGATAGACTAAACTATCGCCCGGTTCACACTCCACCCATGTCTATTGAACAGGTGAAGAGGCTCATCCCTTGTTCCTTGTTTAGGATGTAGTTTCCGGCTTTCTCTTTTCTCTTTTCCAATCTTTTCACTCTTACGTAGCCCCCTGCACATCGGTGGCATTACCGCCTTGGTCGGGGTGATATGATTAAAAAAAAATGGAGTAGATAGACTAAATTATCGCCCGGTTCACTCTCCACCCACGTCTATTGAACAGGTGAAGAGGCTCATCCTTTGTTCTTTGTTTAGGATGTGGTTTCCGGCTTTCTCTTTTACAATCTTTTCACTCTTACGTAACCCCCTGCACATCAGTAGCATTACCGCCTTGGTCGGGGTGATATGATTAAAAAAAGAAAAAAAAACGTTTATTTACTAATCTATCTTTTGTTTGAGGAAATTTTCCGGCTACTCAAGCTTATTGAAATCATCTAATCTAAACTTATTTATAAATGGAACTTTGTCTCTGTGTGTCTGTGTGTGTGTGTGTCCGTTACCTACAGACTCCGAAACAGCTGAACCAATTTTCTTGAAAATTTACACAGTTGTACTATAAGCATCTGCGAGTGTTCTTAGCTAGGTTTTGTGTCGAGGTACCCCCGATAAATATAGAAAATCGATAATCGAAAAAATCGGCTTATAGAAGGAGTGGTCCGATTTTAATTAAATTTGATACACTCATAGACAAAGACATAAGAAACGATATTCAGAAGTTTCAAGGTTGCAGTTCTTACAATAGTGCAGAAAATCGATAATATATATATATATATATATATATATATATATATATATATATTTTCTAAACATATGCTATTAAATATAAGAGACAATGAATGTCGATTATGTTTAATCATGAGCCGTTCTAAACGTCGTATTTTTGCTTTAATTTCAGTTGAAAATAAAGACAAAAATTCTCCAACATTTGGATAATTATTTATTGGTTTTATTCTAAGCTTTCGGCTCACATGAGCTATCTTCAGAGAGGTTGTTTAATCTGAAGGTGTTAGGATCATTTAATGCTGCGGCATCATGTAACTTAAATTTAGTATATCGAGGCAGCAAGTAATTTTCTAAACATATGCTATTAAATATAAGAGACAATGAATGTCTATTGTGTTTAATCATGAGCCGTTCTAAACGTCGTATTTTTGCTTTAATTTCAGTTGAAAATAAAGACAAAAATTCTCCAACATTTGGATAAATGTTGAAGAATTTTTGTCTTTATTTTCATGATTAAACATAATAGACATTCATTGTTTCTATACCTAATAGCATATGTTTAGAAAATTACTTGCTGCCTCGATATACTAAATATATATATATATATATATATATATAAGGCAAGATGTTTGTGTGTGGGTCTGCTTATCTGCCTATATGTCTGTATTTTTTCAGCCCTTTTATTTTAGTTTTTGCTTCAAGTCTGGCTCTAAGTAGGTATATTGTAGTTCTTAGTCTCAGCCATGATACCATTTACTCAGAGGACTTATTTAGCCTTCAAAATTCAGTTTACGACGAAATAAACTTATTTGTTATCGATACCAGGAAATCAGAATTTGATTTACATACATTCATTTTTCTTTCAGTCTACGGTTTCGCTTTAACTGGAATCAACTATTGCTATTTAGTCTTTCGTACCAACGTCCAAAGAGTCTGAGCTCCAGGACCATGCATTAGTTTTAATGCTTTCATGACACCCGAGCAACGCCGGGCTATACTGCTAGTTCATTTATAATTGTATATGTTTTCAAAAACCCATAATGCAGGGTTTGATCTATCATCAATTGATGAGAGAGTAATTAACACCACTTAAGCATTTGATTTTTAGAGTTCTTTATACTAATGTTTTGCCTAATACAAGGCTCAAGAGCCACTCAAGTTAGAGGGTTAAAGAATGAGGTTGTTGCCTGGGCGTAAGAGATTCAGACTATAAGAATGTACAAAATAGGTAATGGATAACTCTAGATTACGCGCAAATACCATTGGGAAAAGTATGAATCCGTAGCTTCTCCCTCCATCTATGAGTTAAATATCATGTAGATTGGGTTCTATAGCTTTGGTTGGCAATCAGTCTATCACGGAAAGTAAAGGTAACCTACTGCGGGTAAATCTTTCGCTCATTCAGTCATTCAAACATGATCGCCCAAGCGTGTATCACGTATGGCACTTAACTGACTTCCCTGAAGTAACAGTTCTGAATTTGTCGGAGTAAAACTTCTTCCTTACAAATGAAATAATGAATGACGATGATTCAACGCTGGATACGTGGAATGGCGGGTAGTATATGAGAAGAACTGAATATTTTATTTGTAGCAGCGAGAGGCTACCAAATTTTGTCTCTCGACTTACTTTTTCTATGGGAACGAAAATTTCTTTTCTGTTGTTAAATTTTAACATTTTGTAATAATTATAAAATTCCGTTGATAATATGCTAAATGAAAATGACAATATTAATTTTCACTTAAACTTTTGTTATAGACTTTTCGGTGTTGTATTTTGACGTTCTACAAGAACATGGAATTTATTTTCAGTGTCTTTTAGTGTCACGGCGTGCACTGACTGTGCCGATTGACACGCAGAATCATATTCTAATGATGTCAACATAAATGCTTCAATCTACATTTTCCAATGAATAGATTTACAAACAGAATGACTATCATCTGCTTCTAATATTTTTCTTCTTCGAAATCTGATTTGCATCTACGAAAGTAAATGATGCTAATGAAATCTAAGTGCCTATTCCCAAAAGACTTTTACTAAAATGTTTTGATGAAGAATAGGTGAAAAAAAAAAATCCTTAAAATAAATCATTCTATTTGGCTTACTTTATATAGTCTGTTTCTCTTCGAGATGATCTCTCTCTTCGAGAAAGATCTTTTTTTTTATCTGTAATTCTTTAAACACTCGTTTTCGTATGAATATCTCCTTCGTGGTTATGTCTTGTTTTCTTACATCACTCTCTCTCTCTCTCTCTCTCTCTATATATATATATATATATATATATATATATATATATATATTCTTATGAATATCTCCTTCGTGGTTATGTTTTGTTTTCTTACATCACTCTCTCTCTCTCTCTCTCTCTCTCTATATATATATATATATATATATATATATATTGTCTCTTTTATTTTCCTCTATCTCCTCAACTTCTCTCGTTGTTCGCTTTTTCTTTTTTGCTTTCTGACTTCTTATTCTTTCGTCTTTCCTCCTTTTCTCTTTTCTTTGTCTATATTCCCTCTCTCAGTTTACCCTTTCTTTCTCTCTCTCTTGTAGCGTTTCTTTTCGTTTTTCTCCTCCTCCTCTCTATTATATTTTCCTTCTCTTGTGCTTCCCCGATTTTTCATTTTCTTCTACTTCTTTTTGGTCCCATTATCTTTTCCTTACTTCTCTTCACTTTTCTTTCTTTTTCTATTATTTCTCTCTCTCTCTCTCTCTCTCTCTCTCTCTCTCTCTCTCTCTTACGCTTTTCTCTTTGTCCTATATTACGTTCTCCACTATTCTCTCTCCCTCTCTTTATCTGTTTTTCTCTCTTAACTGTTCTGCAACTCTCTCTTTCTCATTCTGTTCCCCTGTCTCTCTTACTCTCTATTTCCCATACTCTCTGTCTCCCTCCACAACAGCCTCTCGTTCTTTCTGACTCCTTCTGTCTCTCTGGGTCCCTCGACTCTTTATCTCCCTGTTCCCCCCGACTCTTTATCTCCCTGATCCCCCCGAATCTCTTTCTCTCTCTGGTCCCCCCCCCCCCGATTCTCTTTTTTTCTCTGGTTCTCCCCTCGACTCTCTTTCTCTCTCTAGTTCTCTCCCCAACTCTCTTTCTCTCTCTGGTTCTCCTCTCGACTCTCTTTCTCTTTCTAGTTCTCCCCCGCCGACTCTCTTTATCTCTCTAGTTCTCCTCCCCCCGACTCTCTTTATCTCTCTGGCTCTCCCCCGACCCTCCTCCTCTCCTTATCCCTCTTTCGTGTTCTCTAACCGAACATCCAAATTTAATTAACAACATGATCTATTTCTTTTTCACCTTTTCTCCGCAGAGCAGTCACGTGACCGACCTCGGTAACGACTCTATTTGGATTCGATTACACGAAAGACGATCACGTGACATACAGCAGGAAGTGAACATGTCTTAACGATCATAGGGCGAGTGGACGCGGGCGGAAGGCGGGATTCTCTGGCATTTGTCTAACGAACCATTTCCAATTACTGTTTCCATTGTACTTCACTCCACTGACTTCCCCTGATAATATATTTCGTTATTTCTAATCATAAATATATAATTATTTAATAACAATTTGGCTTTTCTCCGACATTTCAATTCGCACAAATACAGAGTAAAACAGCTGATCGCGAAATAATAAATATTTTATATATGTGAACGATATTACGGCACCTGCTGCAGAGTAAAACCTAGTGAGCAAGTCCCGTAAATCATTCGCAAGTCGGGTACGTCTACCATCCCTGGTTATACTGTTAGTGTAAAACTTGGCTCAGCTAATCTTACGAAATAAATCGACCAGCTATAGAGCGATGGTTAACAAGATAGAATTTAATATCATAGGAATTTCGTTCCATGTTATTATTCGGATCTGACGTCGTAACGCTTTCTAATGAAGATAACTTTTTAAAAAAACGCTAAGGAAAGTATTAAGAAACAAAAATATCGTTAGATACAAAAAATTCTGAACTGTAATGTAGCATCAGCTCTTCTATAAGGCAGTGAATGCTGGACAATCTCTTTCTGCTGAGAATATAATGTCTTGATCTTCTTGTCATTTTTCTTTTCTCTCTTTCCTCTAGTCCTTTTTCTTCTCTCTCCTCCTCCTCCTAGTCCCTTTTCTTCTCTCTCCTCCTCCTAGTCCCTTTTCTTCTCTCTCCTCCTAGTTCCTTTTCCTCTCTCTCCCCCTCCTCCTAGTCCCTTTTCTTCTCTCGCCTCCTCCTCCTAGCCCATTTTCTTCTTTCTCCTCCTAATCCCTTTTCTTCTCTCTCCTTCTCCTCCTAATCCCTTTTCTTCTCTCTCCTCCTCCTAGTTCCTTTGCTCCTCCTCCTTCTAGTCCCTTTTCTTCTCTCTCCTCCTCCTAGTTCCTTTGCTCCTCCTCCTTCTAGTCCCTTTGCTTCTCTTTCCTCCTCCTAATCCCTTTGCTTCTCTTTCCTTCTTCTAGTCCCTTTGCTTCTCTTTCCTTCTCCTAGTCCCTTTGCTTCTCTCTCCTCTTCCTAGTCCCTTTGCTTCTTTCTCCTCTTCCTAGTTCCTTTGCTTCTCTCTCCTCCTTCCAATCCTTTTTCTTCTTGATCTTCTATATACCCTTGCCTCTTCAAAACGCCCGCCACAATTTTCTGTCCGTTGTAGCTCTTAATAATGCTTGTCTTCTGCTATCCCTTCGAAACTCTGTTCTGCCAACTATTTACACAAGCACATTTAGTAGATTATTTCCTTAAAATCACCTCCGTTCATGGTATTCTAAGCATCCTTTTGTAGAACCACATTCTTGTTGCCTCACGTCTTCTCTTTATCTTCAGGAAATTTTTTAGCATTCACCAACAAAGAGGCCGACCGATTTTACCTAACACTTCAGCACTGTTTTCTTTATTTCTAATGAAATTTAACTGTATCTTAATAACTCGCTATCGCTTTTGGGAGTCATCTTTCGCTCTACCAATGCACCTCCCACCACTTAAAATAAATTATATTTATACTGATTATTTTCTGTACTCTACCCATCAGCAATACTTATTTTTATCAAACAATAAAAAAATGTGATTATCCCGATGGATAAGCAAGTGAAAGACATTTTTTTATATATTTGAAGTGTTACCTCATCATCGCATTATTAAATTTCAAATGATGTGATCAGTGTAACGGATAATAAAAATGTTCCTCAATATTTGATTATTTCCCTGGCAGTTTCATAAACTTTTTCTCGATAATTGCATTTGTTTGTCGTGCCAGTGTTTCTGTGAAATATCCTTTCGTTTCTAGTTTTTAAGTAAAAGAAATTACAGAAAGAGACGTCATGAAAAAAAAAAAACAACGTTTAAGATAAGTATTACACCAAACACAAACAAAGATTATTTAATAAGTTGATATAATCTTACTTCTAAATTTGAACTTTAAACGCTATATTTTTTCAAGATGCTCGGCAGAATTTGTTTAAAACATGTAAGCATTTTGAATGAAAATAAAATATATGCTTTGCAGAAATGTGTGACGCTGAAAGCCTGAATTTTAATGTTAAACTTATAGTGCAAAACAATGTGAACTTTGTGATTCTCAACAAAACAACGTCTGTGCATTTAAATTGCAAATGAATTGTTGATTAGTGGGGAAAGAAAACGTACCAAACCAATTGTCAACTGTGAAAAAAAAATCATTGTGTATAATGTTTTCTGTGTAAAACGTTTTAAACATCAAAATACAGTATTTAATTTTCTTCTTTTCTTCACTTCCTCTTTATTGCACTCTTCTTCTTCTCTCCGTTGCTTGTCGTCTGTTTCTTTTTCGATTTTTATCATCTTTTTTATGTTTTCTTCTGATTTCTTTATCTGTTTTCTCCTCTTCACTGCTTTCCTCTTGTACTTTTTCTTCATGTTCTATCTATTCCTATTTTGCACGTTTCTTTTATTCTATTCCTCTTCTTCATTTTCTTCTTCCTCTTTTTTCTCCCTTTTCTTTTTTTTTTCTTTTTCTTTTTCTTTTTTCCACTGGAAAAAAATTGTTTTGCAGAAATACATTCATTCAACATGGAATTAAAGCTATTTCTGAATTGTTGGCGTTTAAGGCAAACGAAGCCATAAAGAAAACCATTTTATTTGTTTGCCTTCAATTTGTCTTCAGATTCATCATCTCAACTTTAACAAAAAAAAAATAGGATTGCCAATAAAACAGAATTTCTCTAAAATCGCAAAGTTCTGGCAGGAAAACTAATTTATCAGCCACCATCTTCCATATTGAACAAAGGTTTTCTCTTGTTGTATATAAAGACGTTTTATCTTCACACGACTTGACTATCATTTCAGCATTCATCTTAGAAAAAAATCAATCGATTTTCTTCTTTAAAATAGTCAGCTTCTATGTCCTTAAATAGCGGACAGTGTGTACCATGGATCAGACAGATTGTTGACGGGCGGAGAGGCAGAATACAAACAACTGGAAAAGCCATGAAAGCGAGAAAATGGTCAACAGTCAATAAAAACTAAGCAAAGACAAGACATGATGAATGGCAAAAGGTGATTCAGTCGTAAGAGAAGTATTTTAATGGCATCTTGCAAAGAAACGAATAAATCTACTAAGTAGCCGTCGATCTCTTATGTAATTATTGGCGCCAAAATGGTTGCATCCGGTTGGTCAAAAAGAAAAAAGCAGTTTTACTACAATTCAAAATTATGCTGCCTGATTGGCAAGTAAAACTATTTTCCCAACTGATATTAAGATTTATTCTAACTCATTGAGCATATTCTTATAAGAGTTCAAATACAGACACCTACTACATAGCAACTAATAGCTATGTAACGTGTCCTTGTTGCCGATAACGGTTCTTCACAATTTCTTTGTAGCACTTAGTAAATTTTTGTGGTTTGGCTATCTCTCCTAAGTTTTGTTACTTATGCTCACTAGTAAGGTTACGCGTTGCTTTTTCTTTCTCATTCTTACCTTCAATCTATCCTGTGAGTATCAAATTTTCCAAGTTTTCTTTCCTCATTATGTACCCAAGAAATTTCAGCTGTCTCTTTTATATATGCCCTTAATTCGTGTAGAGTGTTGGAGTGACAATGAAGGCTCAACTAATGTATCTCAGGTTGAACTACGTTTAAGAACAGAGGGAGCAAAAATTAAAATTCTAATTAAAATATTATTCCCTTAGCTTGATATTCTGGGGTTTTTATAGCGTTTTTACGTTACAGATTTTAAAAGTGCATTAAGCCAAGAGTCTTTTTTCTTTCGTTTTTCCTTTTTTTTTTTTTTTTTTTGAAGCTTATAAAAAAAAAGACATCAACATTTTGAACCAGTTAAGGATTATTATTTACATGCATACGATTGACCTCCCTTTTGTTGTTGTAATCATCATATCCGAAACTGCGTGATAACAAATATTAAAACAATAGTCCGCATGGATATAATTTAAATAATCCTTATCCCACATATTCAGACAGTTTAGAATTCTACAAAACATAAATGACCATCTACCGACTAACAATGAGAAAAAGAAAAGAAAACAGTGTTATCATTAACAAGAACATGCTCTTCCCATTATAGATAGATGAGCCGACTTCATGCACAGTGCGACTCCAGAGTATTTTGCATAATTTTAACCTCTCCAGAAAATTATTTTTTAATCGTTTCTTCCCAAACAAGGCGGTACCGCCACTGATGCGCAAGGGGCTACATAGGAGAAAAGTGAAAGTTTAAGAAGGAGGAGAGCGAAGAGAAAGACGAACCAGTTACAGGGGATGTCAAAGAAAAGGCAAGAGAAGAATGGGAAAACAGGTGTGAAGACAGTTGCGTAGGTATATAGAAAGGTAAAGAACAATATAGAGGGGGTGGTGTAGAAAAGACTGGAGTCAAGTGGATAATAGATTTGGAATTGATATTCCTAGAGGTTGTAGCCGTCAGAAAAGCAATTATACAGAAGGCAGTTCCACAGGCGAGAAGTGCGAGAAAAGTAGCTGATGGAGTAGAATTGTCGGCTGTATTTGCTCGATTTAACTGTAAAAAGGTGGGATCTTGTTGTCAGTTTGGTTACACGAGCAAATTCTTGTGGAGGAGCCACCAGTGACCTAAGTTCCTCGGAGGAGAAGCCATGAAAATATTTGTAGAAGAGACAGAGGGAAGTTACATCCCGCCGGTGAGAAAGTGGCTGGAGTCGAGCTACCAGGTCGAGACCAATTACCTGTGTATAGTACAAACGGTCACTGAAAATGCATAATTTTTAATCTCTTCAAAAACATAACCCGCGACTTCCTATTTTTTGTTGATAAAAAAAACTTTTGCATTATACTACAGGGTGTTAAAGCAAAATCCGACACTTAAGAAAACGAAATAGGCAATAAAAACAAAAGTTGAAATATACAGAGAACCGACAGCTTATTTAGCAACAGTTAGTTACATACTACATTATTTTTCAATGTTACCGCCGGCAGCGGCGACGACCATCTCAAGGTGAGCGCGAAATGAGTTACATGCTTTGGCGAGCATGTTCTTGTTCATAGCTGCGAACGCCTCCACGATGGCAGCTTTGAGAGAGTCGACCGTGTTGTGGGCGTGCTTGTTGGTTGTGGCCTTGATCACGCTTCAGAAGAAGGGGATTGCAGTCGGGTGAGGAGGGCAACAAGTTTTTTTTTTGTCATGTGTCTGATTTTACTGCAATACCCTGTAGAATATATACGGTAGACCGATGTATTTCAGTGTCGAAGGATGTCTTTGGAATAGAGGCTTACAGTTCACGAAGACCGTTAATAATCACGAGCGAGAGAGAAATGAAAAAAATAAAATAAAATAAAATAATTGATATATTGAAAATTCATTTTTATCTTACACTATTTGGATTTGTCTTTAAAAATTTAATATATCTTAATAAAAATACAATAATTAAGTTTTTTGTTTTGTTTTGTTTTGTTTTTTTTTTTGTTTTTACAGAAAAAGTTTTAGTAATTTTAAATATTTCTTATAGACTTTTTTTTCTCTTCTCTTTCTACGGGAATCCATGTTGAATTTCTCTTTAAATTTAAGATTCTTAAAAAAAAGGCAAATGCTTTTTATAATAAAAATTCAAATACTAATACTAATATAGTCTAAAAAGGTATTTCCAAAAATTAGAATAAAATAAATTTAGGGATAATTACGTTTAGCTATTATTGCTTTTTCAAAAAAATAAAATAAAATTTAAGTAAAACACGAGATAATGATAAAATGTACAAATTTTCATAAAATTATCTTAATTTAATTGTATTTTCGTTAGAATTTTAATCTCAGTATTTAGGAAATAATTCTGCGTACATGTTTTTTAACATCAAAATGAATTACTAAATAATCATATTAGGTATCTTTTACGTAGGTCGCATAACGATTTACGCAATGGGGGATATAAGACAAGAAACTGGTTCATTGGTAGACTTCATAACAAATGTCAAAAATTTAGTTTAAATTGTATGGCCAGCTCACAAGTACCATCAATCTTTCCACTGCCATCTTACAAGGTACCCACTTCGATAAAAGATGAGGCAGGTAAACGAAAAAATGGACCAACAAGGTTACTGAGTTAACTAAAAGATCTTTCACAGAGACTCAGACATTGGCATACAACTGAAACATATGACAACCTGATCATAGGACTGAACACTTCAATATAAAATTATTGAAGGAATCAACACTGCATGCTGACGGTCATTTTCATGCTTATTTTCAGACTGTATATGTGGCAATATATATAGATACACACACACACACACACACACACACACACACATACATATATATATATATATATATATATATATATATATATAAGATTGTATATTGAATTATATGTTAAAAACAAATTCACATATTAGATGATAAGTCAGGACCGATTACATTGCAGATCCTTCCAAAAGATTATGTAAATTTCAGTCACTTTCTCACTGACATGGCGTGGCTTCCCTCTGTCTTTTTTACAAATATCTTCACAACAACTGCTCTGACGAGCTTTTTTCTCTAGTACCCTGACCATGTGAATTTAAGCATGTTACTAATTGGCATCTAGGTCCCACTCTTTATACAATCACATCGAAAACTAAAACGGATATTATCAGAACCCAAAATACCCATTATTATAATAATTCTGAATCCAGATTTTATAAAACAAATAGCCGAAATTGCTCTTCACAAACCACTGGAGAAACCTGCAAAAAGTTTAAAAACGTATCTTATGAACACAAAAGATTTTGTACATAAAACTTCATCAAATGCTTTAGTTATACATAGAAATAAATTCAACCACAACTTTGATCTTACGAACGTTACACTTATTAAAAAAAAAGTAATTTATGTAGATTGAAAATTCTCAAGAGTGCCGCTATCGAATCTTACCAAGATATAAATCAGCGTCCAGATTTTTTCAAATATCTCCATTCCTGAAACAATGACTATTTTTACAAGCCAACATACAGGTTTTTAAAAAGAAAATTAAAAGAAAACTGTCAAATACATAACCTTATGTTATTCAAAACATATAACACATCAGTTAATCCCAAACAAGAATAATTTAAATACTAATCTAAACTTATTTATAAACGGAACTTTGTGTGTGTGTGTGTGTGTGTGTGTGTGTGTGTGTGTGTGTGTGTGTGTGTGTGTGTGTGTCCGTTACCTATAGTCTCCTAAACGACTGATCTGATTTTCTTCAAAATTTACACAGTTGTACTATAAGCGTCTGCGAATGTTCTTAGCTAGGTTTTGTGTCGAGGTACCCCCAATAAATATCAAAAATCGATAATCGAAAAAATCGAGTTGTAGAAGGAGTGGTCCGATTTTAATCAAATTTGATACATTCATAGACAAAGACATAAGAAACGATATTCAGAAGTTTCAAGGTTGCAGTTCTTACAATAGTGCAGAAAATCGATAATATATATATATATATATATATATATATAAGGCAAGATGTTCGTGTGTGTGTCTGCTTATCTGCCTGTATGTCTATTTTTTCAGCCCTTTTAATTTAGTTTTTGCTTCAAGTCTGGCTCTAAGTATAATTGTAGTTCATAGTCTCAGCCATGATACCATTTACTCAGAGGACTTATTTAGCCTTCAAAATTCAGTTTACGATGAAAAAAAAATTATTTGATATCGATACCAGGAAATGAAAATTTGACTTACATCCATTCATTTTTCTTTGTCTACGATTTCGCTTTAACTGGAAACAACTATTGCTTTTTAGTCTTTCGTGCCAACGTTCAAAGTGTCTGAGCTCCAGGACCATGGATTAGTTTTAAAGCTTTCATTACACCCGAACATCGCCGGGCTCTACTGCTAGTTTACATTATAGATTCAAAAACATAATTGACATATTTTCCTTTATTAGGCACTGAATTGTGTCACCTGGAGTCCTCCATAACTTGCTTTAATTTTTCGGTTAACCTGGTGAATATTTGAGTATTCCTAAACATAAATATTTTGAAAACCCAATAGCATATTTGCTTTTGTGCATAAATACTTGTTACAAAATCCTTATATTTGCCTTTACAAAGTTCCTAAAATATGTTTTATTTTCTTTTACTACTACTACTACTACTACTACACAGATATATTTCATTGAATATGTAGCACAGCACATAAAGAATAAATATAGTGAATACAACACTTTTGAAAATGGTTAAAGCACTGGCTGAAAGAAGCTCGGAACAATAAAAACTATGAACAATTTTAATATTCTTTAACCCTTAAAAAACAGAAAAATGTTACAGTATTTACATTATTCGGACTATTGTCCTCACCTTTGTTGCCATTTGTACGACGTTTCAGCTGTTGTACGCTCCGGCCTTCTTCAGATGCTAGGAATTTCGAACCTAATCCTTTATTGCAATCACTCGAGTATATCATTCTCATCCCTTGCGTAGTAGTAATGCCACGATTAGAAGTCATGAGTTATGTCACTCTAACCCTGCAAGTTACTTGTTCACCACTGCTGTAGCCTGGTATGGAACTCACAACTCTTTAAGTCAACGTCTATATCCTCTAGAATTAGAGGGAGATAACTCATGACTTCCAATCGTGGCATTACTACAAGTCAAGGAATGAGAATGATATACACCAGTGATTGTTCCTGCAGCTTCTTCTCTCGCACTTCCCGCCTGTGGAACTCGCTCCCATATTCTTGCTTTCCTGAGGGCTACAACCTCCAGGAATTTAAATGCAATGTCAATACTCATCTATTAACCACTTGACTCTCGTTCTTTCCCCACCCCGTATACCCTTTTGTTTCTCTCCACCTTTGAAACTGTCATCACACCTGTATTCTAATCCTTCTATTGTTCCTTTCTAACTAGTTCGTCTTCCGCTTCACTCTCTTCTAATTAACCTTTTACACTTATGTAGCCCCCTGAACATCAGTGGCATTACAGCCTTGCTCGGGATGATACGATTAAAAAAATAAAATTAAAAAACAAGAGTTTGATTCGAAATTCTTAGCACTTGAAGAAGACCGGAGCGTATAACGGTCGGAACGTCGTACAAATGGCAACAAAGATGATGACAATAGTCCGAATAATATAAATACTGTAAATACTACCTCATATCAAAAATATAAACAGACAAATGTTAGGAAAAATTGATTAAATTATCCTTGTTAGTCGCATTCAATGAAAGATGCTTAAAAGAAAGGTTGTTGCCCAAAGATATATATATATATATATAATGTCAGTCAGTTAAGTGCCATACGTGATACACGTTTGGGCGATAATGTCTCGAAAAAGACATGACTGACTGGGCAGAAGATTATCCCGCAATAGGTTGTCATTGCTTTCTGCGGTAGACTGGTTGCCGATCAAGGCTATAGAACCCAATCTGTCCTGCTATTTAACCCATAACTGGAAGGAAGAGACGGATTCATACCTTTCCCAAGGGTATTTGCGCGTAAGTGAATACAATGAATTCAAATGAAATTCGAACTCAACTCCGCGATCTGTCCCAAAAGAAATTAATCTTCAAATGACAATAAATGCATTGTTTATTGACTTATAAACAAAATTAATGGTTCAGATTAAGAAATATTAATGTTTGACTTCCAAAGATTAACGGTTTAAATTAAATCTGAACCGATATTAAAAGCATGTTTATAACTATTGAAACTGACGACAACCACATTCCAAATGCAGCTAAGCATGTATATCTTTGGGGACTCCCTGTTGTGGTGCATTGAATATCGGCTCGGAACCAGAAATCAGAGAGCAGAGTTTAAATTCCAGTTGAATTCATTGCATTCACTTACGCGCAAGTCCCCCTAGGAAAGCTATTAATCCAGCTATGGGTTCTACTACAGGAAAATCCTTTGCCCAGTCAGTCATGTCTCTTTCAAGGTATGTTCGCCCAAGCGTGTACCACGTATGGCACTTAAATGACTTTATATATATATATAGGTATATGGTTATGTTTTGAAGGCTGTCACAATATATATATAATGTGTAAATCTTATAATATGGGATCGAAAGAGTTGCAAATACAGGGACGCTTAGTTGTAAATTTATTATTTTTGATATTCGCTTCAACTAGATGCATAAACTAACCGACCACATTTTCGTTTCTATCACTTTGTTCTTTTATATTGATATATAACTATTTCTTCTGAATAATCTACATTATATCAGCATTAGTTGCGTTAGGAAAGAAAATGTTTGTACTTTTGTCTCCACCCACGGCAACATATATATATATATATATATATATATATATATATAAAGGAAAACTTAACACGTCATTTCAATTGGTTATAAATTATAATTAATTTCTATGAGCTTAATACGCTCATTTCATCAGACCTTACAATATTCCTTCCATTTGGTACAAAAAATTGTGCCGGAATAACCATTTTCTTTAACTGAAGAGAAGGATAAAAATAAAAATAAAATAAGAAAATAAAAATAAAAATCAGAAGAGGGAAAAGAGAAAGAGGAAAAGAGAGTCAGGACTTAGGCATTGGCGTCTGATCTTTCCCTATAATCTTCCATTCAATCTGAGGGGAAAGATTTTTGTCTTCCAGTTCCCAGAAATATTTAGAGAGAGCGGTTTGATGTTTTAGGTGGGGTTTAGAAAATAATTGAGTGTGATTATATAGGCGTTGTTTCCATGGTCCGGAGGAAATTCCTACATATGTTTTTTCTTGCTATTGTCTACGCTAGGATAGATGGTTTCTTGGTATATCACTTCTTCGGACTTACATATGCCTCCAACTGGGCATTTGTTTTTTACTCTACAGTTGCAGAGGGTTGTACTATCTGTCTTTTTATTGTTATAAAATTTATTTAGTATATTATTATTATGGGAATTGATGATGCTATTAATGTTGTTAGTACAGGAATAACTAATTTTTAATGTCATTCTATGGCAGATTTTTCTTAGTGGATTGTTTTGTTTAAAGTGTTTATCAACTAATGTCCGAAAGTATTGCCCGATATTAATATGAGATAGCTTACAGAAAGGGCGTTAAACCATATCACTCTTCTTCCTATATTTCTAGGTTCTTTGGTTCTGGTAGTTTTGGGGGGTTCTAAGTAACGTAACTCCTGTTTGAAGCCACTTTCTAAAGCGATGTTGTAATGTGTCTTGTTTTCATTAAAGATTTTGCTATTCGATGATAGTTTGTTGATTCTAGTGTTTACGATTGTGGGGATTTGTCTAATTATTTGTTGTGGGTGGTTGGAATGGACGTTTATGTAGGTTGGTGTTTCATTATTTTTTTTTTTTTTTTGGTACGGTTTGAATGTGTTGATTGCCAAATTTAAGGTAATATCTAGGAAGTTGACTGTTTTTAAATTAGAGGAAATCTCTATTTTAAATCCCAGCCATTTACAGGCCCTAATTATTTTCTTCTCTATTCGAGATGATAGTGGACCATTACTGTTAGGGATAATGATGAGTCCGTCATCTCTGTATAGACCTACTTGTTCGGGGTTCACTATCCTACTAAGGGTGTTTAGGATATAGATTCCTAATAAATCTGCAATTTGGGCAGAATCAAAAGCACCCATTGGGACATCAAAGTTATCACCTTGGCTCTTTATCCAAGTAGAATTATTGTTGGACAAAATAGATATCCTAGATGCTAATATAATTTCAGATTCTACATCTGTAATATCTACAAAGCTTTTTGATAAATTTAAACTATCTAACGATAGATTTTTTGATATGGATGGATAGAAATACATGATGCCAAACTGAATGAAGGTAGCCTTATTCTTATTTTGGATGTTCTAGAACCATTTAATAGTGTCTGCAGAATCTTTCCACAGATTGATAACGGAAGATTTTTGTATGTGGTCCATTATGTTTTTAAAAGAAAAAAGTTCACTACAATGACTTCGACATAAATATTTCACGTGTATAATGGGGCACCCAAGTGTAAGGTGAGATATGTCTCTCATATATATGGGTGCACCTAATATTGGGCATGTTTCTATAGAATTTTGTGCATGGTTATATGCATTATTGTATTATTGTATTCTTTATTATGTGTATAAGGGGGCACCTAGGTATAAGTGTATTTCATATATAAGAACGGACCTAATTATGTATACGTTTTTCCATCATGTGAGAACACCTGATTATATATGTAAGTTATGTTAATTTTAGATACAATCAATTATACAGTCCTGAAACTGATTATACCCCCATGTGCTGATCATTCTACCCATAGGTGTACAGGTTAGCATCAACAATCCGAATGAGGTAGGCCGGTATATATGGATATAGATGAGTAAGGTTTTTTAAGATGTAAAAAAAGAAAATATACCACCTCATTTAGGAATTAAATGCACACAGATGTACATTGGCTCTGTGCATAGAGACAAAAAAGTTTCACGTCTACTTATATAATTATAGTTGTGTTTGTATATACATATACATATATGCGGATGGGTAGGCATATATGCGTAAATCCATATGGACGTATGGAAGTATGAAAAGATTGGCATAATTTGGGAGTATGTATGAGAATTACTAGCAATTATATATATATATATATATATATATATATATATATATATATATATATATATAACGCTACTTATACGCGCGGAAATCCCGTCTTTGTGAAATGTATATGTGAGTACACGAACGCCAGGACCCGTAAGTAGATAAGAAAAAAGTGTAAGGCGGTAAATATATGTAGGCATGAACAAAGACACATTTGTAAGTATATGTGGGAATGCACACATATGTATATATGGATATAAGTTAGTATAAACGAATGGGTTAGTTTTATGGGGTCACACAAACACTAGTATCCAAAGAATTAGAAATTCCTTTACAGATCAACCTCTTCACGACGGCCTGGGTAATCCCAGACAGATCTGACGCCAATGCCTAAGTCCTGACTCTCTTTTCCTCTTTCTCTTTTCCTTTTTCTGATTTTTATTTTTATTTTTTATTTTATTTTATTTTTAACCTTCTCTTCAGTTAAAGAAAATGCTTATTCCGGCAAAATTTTTTGTACCCAATGGAAGGAATATTGTAAGGTCTGATGAAATGAGCTTATTAAGCTCATAGAAATTAATTATAATTTATAAGCAATTGAAATGACGTGTTGAGTTTTTCTTTATAAATTATATATATATATATATTGTTGCCGTGAAGATGTTTCTTCAAGGACCAAAATGTGTTACATAGGATTGTGTTCTGTTTTTGCTTTCTATTTTGTTATTTGATTAGCTACTATTAGTCTAATATATTGATTTTTCTTCTTAATGTATCGATTGAAACAGGAAGACTTGATTGAGCCAAACTTTTTCCGAATTTTCTGTTCCTTCCTGATAGTCACGAATGACAATTTCATGTTCCCTAACTTTTCAGTTCCAGGCAAAATCTTTTTTCTTTTTTTTTTTTTTCACTTTTGTTTGCTCTGTGCTTCACTAGTCATAAGATGATTTAAGAATAATATCACATTAAATGAAATACCGAGAATATTCCTGTTGTCTACGATTTTAAAGGTTGAATATTGACCTAAGTTAGGGTCTCATTGTTAAGAGTGTGTTTGAGTAATAAAATCAAACTGATACTATTGATTTTTGAGCACCCTGAATGATTTTCAGTTCAACTATAAAAATGTATTGATGTTATTTCTACTTAAGTGGAAGCCTTTATACATGCCTACTTTTAAAAAATTGGGGTTTAAGTCTAAAATTCATTATGTGTGAAGAGTCAGAATTCCTGAAAAGAGCGATGAATATAAGTAAAGCTATGTTGAAAACTGATGTTTAGTGCCCGGCATATGACCTGCAAAAGGTTTAGCCATAAAAAACAAATCACTCAGTCAAAAGCCTTACAGAATAGATATAGTACACATCTTAGCAAAACATTTTTGAATACAAAACAAGAAGACATTTTCAGTTTTCTAAAACAAAAAAAGAATAAAAACAATTTTTTATTAAAATCGGACTAAATCTTTGCACTATAATTCGAACATTAAAAAAATACGTTAAAACCCCAACATTTTGGCATTAAATAACCCACAGAGGTTGATATGCCGTTAAAAAAACTTAAACAAACAATGATAGCATGAATGTGCTAATGTACAGCAGCTACACCCAGGTTAATGCAAAAATAATTACTTTGCTTTTAGTTTTGGACAATACCAATTTCATAACTTGGCACAAATGATAAATATTTGTATATAGCAGTTTTTTTTTTGTTTTGTTTTTTGTTGTTGTTTTTATATATTTTGCGAATATTGGTAGGTCAAGTCTCGAGCAAAGGTGTCGAATAAATAAAGAATAAGCAAATTAAACTTGTATCCTATTTGTGGATGCGTCTTTGCCAGACAAGTGTGTTCAATGATTGACTGCATTCCAGAGGGCGGAAGATGGCCCTACCCTGCATATCGACGTAATTCACAAAAAGTTGTGTAATTACTCGTTATTTCTGAACTGCAGAGTTGGCCTCTATCATTATAACCAATATATCTAATGAAGTCACTCATTCAAAGAGAATCGTTTTTTGTTTTTGTTTTTTCCAAAAGCTATTTCAGGAAAGACCCCATTCCCGACATTGACTACGTCAACGTTATCGAAATTAGGAAAAAACTATTGGGTTGATTTATTTGGTTATTATAAACATTATTGAATTCATTTTTATCATTATTAGAAACACTATTGAAATTATTAATACTAGTTATTATTTAATCTGTTAAATTTCGCCATTTCCTGATTTGAAATTTCCAATGAATCTTAATTTTTTAGTTCATAATTGATTAAGCTTATCGCGAGTTCTACAATAAAGCATCTATAGAAATCCTTTCACATCATTAAATATTTTGATTTTAACAACGTTAACAAATCATAGATATGAATGCTGGCCGTCATTTTAAAGAGTTAAAAAATGAAGAGATCTGAAACTAAAAACTTTTTCTATTTCACTGAAACTAGCATTAAACACTTCTATCTTACCATCATTCTTTCATTTTTTCACTGAAACCAAGTAGTGTTTTTAATATGCCTCTTGTCTTTCCACCCGATCAAAACTGAATAGTTCATTATTTATTAGGCATTGGTAGGGCGAACTAAGGAACGAACAAACACAATTATTATATGATTATTTATACAGTCTATTTTAGTCATTGCATGTCTGATCAAGCCAAACGACTCGTGTTTATTACCGTAGATAGTGACGGCAATTCTTCAGTACCATTTTAGATATCGTCTCAGACACTAGAAATGCTGTCGTTTGAACAGTTTTTATCTTTCTTCGAATCAAAAATTCAATTTAGATTGTAATTATTATTATTGAGAACGAGCGATAAGTATGCACCGGGGTACAAATATCAGTCACTTAATTGCCATACGTGATACACGCTTGGACGATCATGTCTCAAAAGAGACTGAAATTCGAATTCTGCTTTCCTATTTCTCGTTCCGAGCCGATATCCACTGCATCCCATACGAAGCCGAATATACACACCATTCCATTCAGTTATATATGAGTATACAAGGGACATGCATCACAGCAAAACCTGCGCGATATGGTGATAGGATTTGATAAAAGAAGTCCATAACCTTGCTGGTGGGGCCCAGTTAAAATACCTTCATGGCGATCAACTCAATCTGCTCAGATGGTCTACAATTGAGGATATTATCGAATAATCTATGGCCCCAAATTTGCCTTGGATGCACCCCCTTTAAAAAAAGAAAAATTATCAACGCTCAACTTTATTGTCCCCTCCTACAACTTCTGTTTATTAACAGAGATGCACCGTAAGTCAGACCCTAAGGGATATGCCGAACTGATTAGTCAGGTATTAACAAAAGAAATCTCTGGCATTAAACAGGATATCTATTGTAGCTTAACTTAATTCACAAAGACGAAACACGTACATGTTAATACTTTTCTAATAACTCCAGACGTTATTTTTATGGATAAACGTTTTGGAATAGACACTATTTTATAAGAAACACTGTGAATTACGTCTACTGGCTTGTAATTTCTTAAGAATTAATGAAGGAAATGTGCTCTCGGACAGGGTTCGAACCTGAGTTCTTCTTTATACGGAAACCAGACTGCTCCGGTATGCAATAGTTTATACAGCCCCAAAGAATGTCAAATTCCAGCTTGGTCAAATGCCGTTGTAAGAACTGATCAATTAAGACGATTTTCTAAGCACAGCTTAGAAATGGCACAAGGCCAAAAGTATGGGGCACCCAATGAAGATCGAACTCATTACACCTTTGGTCAATTAAGATCAGAAGCTATGACAGATATACCAAGTTTTAAAATTTAGGATTTATTTATTTATTATTTGTGTTATTGTCATTTTTATACAGCAAAGGTTTGAGGTGACGGTAGAGTGCATGAAGTGACAGCAAATCTCGAAATATCCTTACTTTTAATTTCTTCTAATCGAATTATTTTAAAAAAGTCTTTTAAATTGATTCTAGTATTTCAGTGATTATGGAAACCGCTGACACATAATTGTTTTTTTGTTTTTGTTTTTGTTTTTTTAACTTCACACTAGAGTTATCCAATGGTTACAACTGTAAATTATTCTCCATTCTACAGTTATTGCCTCAGCACTCCCTCAAACCATGAACTGACATGCTTTGGAGAGAGTCAAATTACCTTCAAAGCACCATTTCCTTCATTGTCAGTTGCCAGAGTCTTTGAGACGATACGCTGTGAGATTTTCGTTTTTACAAAACAGTCAGTCACTATCATATTCCGTAATTTGATCATTTTTCGTGATCGACAATTTTTTGGAATTATTATGTTCTTTCATTTCGCTTGTAAATTATAGGCGTTCCACACTACTTCAAACAAAAGGTTAGGAAGGAAACCGTCATCAATACTAGAAAGAGTCATAACAGCTACTGAACTTAAGAAACCTATTTTCCTGAAAAACTTTTCTAAAAGAAAAATTTATAACAGTAGTTCATATTGCTGGTCAATGAATGCTAAATGTTTCCTTGTAAAGAAACAGTCAGTATGGCCATTACCTTGCTCGTTATTTATGCTTATTTGAGTTTAAAGACCAGGAACAACTAGTGGCTTTACCTGTAGACAAAATGACTCCCTCAATCCTCCTGAATTTTGTAGTTTATTTAATAATTTTGTTTCCTGGGCCGTTTCTAGTTCGAAACTTTTAACGTAGCATTTCGGAATTTTTCCAAGTGTTTTGACATTTTCCTATTATAATTATATTTTTGCTCGTTATACTTTCACACTAGATCGGATCTTGTTGTTTGTTTTTATCACTAAAGGGCATGTCTGCAACATTCTCTTAAATACACCGGTCTATTTTGATAACCCTATCATTTACATACCTTTAATTTGCTTTTACATCTCCAAGTTTATTTCATTTCATTTCCAAAACTCTTTGGAACTGTTTCAAGCATACCAACGAATATTGTTAAAACTGTCGCCCTCATGACAGGATTATATTATTGCAATTATTTGCGCCAACAGTTTCGTGTGTGTGTTTCTTTTTCTTCTTTTTTATCTTTTCTTTTTTTTTTCACAGAATATCTTAGTATTTTAAGTTCTTTTGAAAATCTTAGCTGGATAGTTTTGATTCCACATCGGATTTACAATTTTATTTTATTTTTATTTTTTAACGAACCTTTGAAACTGTTCCAAGCATGCTAATAATTATGAATAGAACTTTCACTTTCATTATTCACAATTTATCTAAGTACTCTGGTAACTTACGGATGCTTCTAGTCTTTTTTCTTCGTGTTCTTTTGAAAGAGCGGTTGTTTATGCTATCCAAAAAATTAGGGAAAGTTCAGGTTTACCATAGAGACAAATAACCAGATAAGAGCCCAGTTTATCCTACAATCAAAGAAGTAGGCATAAGTCAAGTTTATAAGTCAAGGAGGATATGAGTATAATTTACACTAGTTCAGTTTACAATAGAGTTAAAAAGGTAGCTAGGTCAGGCTTCAGCTAGAATCGAAATCCACACTGGTTCAGTTCACGTTAGATCTTTTTAATTCATATGAACTGATATAATACCAGTTTACAATAGAATAAAAAAGAAGCTGTCACAGGTCCAATTTACACTAGCGTTAAAAAGGTATGCAGAGGCCCAGTTTACATTAAAATAAAAAAGGCAGGCATAAGTTGAGTTTACCCAAAAAGCTCAATACAGGTTCAATTTACACTAGAACCAAAAATATTTGTCTCCATTTCTAACATGCATTATTATAATTATTTACACTATTTACATTATTTGGACAGTTGTTCTCACCTTTGTTGCCATATTCTTAACGTTTCGGTTGTTGTACACTCTGACCTTCTTCAGGGGATTAGAATTTCGAACTGAACCCTTTATTTTATTTACCGAGGTAGATTGTTCTACTTCCATAGGTCATGCCTCTTTCAGATGTCTCAGTATCATTTATTTAACTCTCTAAGCTTTTTGTTAACTTTTGCTGTAGCCAGGTATTGAATTCACAACTTTTGGTTGAGTTACTAAATCCAACCAACACTTTTAGCCACTGGGCCATATTTTTAGTTGTGAGGTCAACAGTCCGAACAAATGTAAATAGTGTAAATACAACCAAATATTAGATACTGTTCGGATTTATAATCGATTTTGCAAGTTTCCATCCTTATGATTGCCACTTCAGAATGTGGTCATATCACTTTCAATGCGATGCAATTTGGCATAATCAAAGCCAAACCTACAGGGCAAGAATTAAAAAGCTACTCGAAATATACGAAAATAATTTCTTAATTGCATGGTTGTCTTAAAAGGTAGTAAAAATTCTACATTTATTATTCGTAATTTTAGATAAGTTTCATGTATAAATATTCTTTGAAAAAAAAAGCAATGAATACAATTGAAAAAGAAGAGATATCAAACATCAAGATCATTTTTAAAAACATGGAACTTTGTGTGTGTGTGTGTGTGTGTGTGTGTGTGTGTCCGTTACCTATAGACTCCGAAACGGCTGAACCAATTTTCTTGAAAATTTACAGAGTTGTACTATAAGCGTCTGCGAATGTTCTTAGCTAGGTTTTGTGCCGAAGTACCCCCGATGAATATCGAAAATCGATAATCGAAAAAATCGTGTTATAGAAGGAGTGGTCTATGAGTCGATCAAATTTGTCTATGAGTATATCAAATTTGTCTATGAGTATATTAAATTTGATTAAAATCGGACCATGGTCCTGGAGCTCAGACTCTTTGGACGTTGGCACGAAAGACTAAAAGCAATAGTTGTTTTCAGTTAAAACGAAACCGTAAACTGAAAGAAAAATGAATGGATGTAAGTCAAATTTTCATTTCCTAGTATCGATATCAAATATTCTGCACTATTGTAAGAACTGCAACCTTGAAACTTCTGAATATCGTTTCTTATGTCTTTGTCTATGAGTGTATCAAATTTGATTAAAATCGGACCACTCCTTCTATAAGCCGATTTTTTCGATTATCGATTTTCGGTGTTTATCGGCGGTACCTCGACACAAAACTTAACTAAGACCACTCGCAGACGCTTATAGTACAACTCTGTAAATTTTCAAGAAAATCGGTTCAGCCGTTTCTGGGTCTATAGGTAACGGACGCACACACACACACAGACACACACACAGAGACAATGTTCCATTTATAAATAAGTTTGGATAGTTTTATTGAACGAGAAACGAGTCGAATTATATGTGCCGTGTCCTTTCAGGACATAAACAATCATGACTATCTCTTCGTTTTTGTTTTTTATCCCTCCTAAATTTTTTTCTGCTAGCCATTTACACAAGCTTGTTAGACAGGTTATTTACTGCTTTCCACTTGCTTTCAATGTCTTGAGTGTCATATTCTCCAAGCCTCTACCTCATTATATACCCTAGTTATTAATCTCAGCATCCTTCTATAGAGCCACATTTCTGTCTCTTCTTCCTTTCTGGGCAGACTCACATCATTGCAACAGTGACTTTCGAGGATCGCCTGCTGACAATTTCACCACGATTAAAGACTAATTATTTACTAAACTTACAAGTAAGGAGCACCCAGTGATGAACTTGCTACTCAGTAGTAATTGTCAATCAGATTATCCTTCGCCAAGGCGCGCAGAACCAAACTTCTCGAAAGTTTTAAATTCAAAGATAAGGTCATTTCTTTTCCAAAAAGTCAACATTCAAAGTGAATCAACCGAAAATAAGATCCGTACGACTTATGCCATTAATAATTGCCTCAAAGGCTGAAAACCTAAAGAATCCTTTAAAGATCAAAGCGTAAAACTTCCAGAAGAAATACTATTCTCGGTTTTCTTCATTTCTATTCTGAGGTGAGGAAAAACTAGAATCAGACTTTTCATTTCGCTGAAGCCTGGCAGAAATTCAGCAGAAAGCAATTGGAAATGTCTTTACTTGCCTGAAAGTCGTCCCTAATCTTTAAAACAATTTCTTCTATTTGCCTTATTCTTTCCGGTAACGTGCTACCACCTTTGTGAGAATTTAGATGCTTCTTTACAGTACTATTTATGGCATGCCGTCCTCCGTGACTGAAATCACCAGCTGTTACCTAACCGAAGGCTAGAATTTAATTCTTTCAGATTAATTCAGGAATAAAATTGCGAACAAAAATACATAGCAAACTTTTGTGGTCGGATTCTCTGAAACACATCTTTTTTGTTCTTCGCTACTGATATTAACAAGGCAACGTTATTATAAGGTTTAATCTGGCACAAGAGCATGAGGAGAGATAATGGAACTGCCAGAAAGACTCAAACAAACTACAGTTTGTGAGACGCTTTTTCTAAACTTATCTTAACATTTTTTTTTTTTTATAAGCGTTTCACCCCGAGCAAGGCATGTCACTGCCACTACTGTGCAGGGGGCTACGTAGAGTGGAGAAAGGCTGATTAAATATAGGAAATAACAGAGGGTGGGTGATAGGCGGGTGAGGATACCGAGAATGAGGGTTGGGTAGATGAGAGTGTTGTGAGAATAGTTGGGAGTTAGTGTGATAGGAGGTGTCTATTGACCCTACATTTAAACACCTGGAGATTGTAACTGTCGGGAAAGCGGACATGTGGAAGGGAGTTCCACAGGCGGGAAGCGCGAGAAAAGAAGCTGTTGGAGTAGAATTTACGGTTACATCTTATTTGTTTAACTGTAAAAGAGTGGGACCTAGTTGCTAATCTAGTATCTCGTGTAAATTCGTGCTTAGGCGGCACCAGTGATCTAAGCTCATCGGAGCAGAAGCCATGAAAGTACTTGTAGAAGAGGCACAGGGAAGCTACATCACGCCGGTGTGAGAAAAGCTATTAGAGTGCCACACTCAATGAGAATCGAACTCACCACATAAGTGATTGTTTGAGAAATTCAGTCAGTCAGTTAAGTGCCATACGTGATACACGCTTGGGCGATCATGTCTGGAAAGAGACATGACTGACTGGGCAGAAGATTATCCCGCTGTAGGATGTCATTGTTTTCTGCGGTAAACTGGTTGCCAGCCAAGGCTATAGAACCAAATCTGTCCTATTATTTAACCCATAACGGGAGGGAAGTGACGGATTCATACATTTCTCAGAAATATTTGCGCGTAAGTGAATACAAGGATTTCAACTGGAATTCGATCTCGGCTCCCTGATTTATCGTTCCGAGTCGATATCCACCGCACCACAATGCGCATTTAAGTATTATTTCACTAAAATCGAGGCGAGCTTGTAATAATGTTCATTTTTTATTTTTATATTATTTTAAACTGTCCAAATTCAACGAATGATTATATTTTAAGTTATTCTGATTCAGGAATATATTTTAAGTTAAGAGTTAACATTTGATTATATTTTAAGTTATTCCTATTCAAAATTTCCTGGCATTTGTGTAAAATTGACAATATCTATGAAGTGTTGACATCTATGTCCAGCTTATTATTATTATTATTATTATTATTATTATTATATATAACATTAATTGTAATTCCCCCCATCTGAAAACGTCGGAATTTAGTTCCTTTGCTTAACATAGCGATTCTTCACAATTCTTAAGAAGAGGATCTTAAAACGGCCGAAACGTTGTAAACATGACAATAAAGATGAATACAACAGTCCAAATAATATGTATGTATGTTCCATGCCAACAGCTTCTTTTCTCATTCTTTTCATTGGTAGAACTCTCTTCTGGCTCCATGCTTTCTAGCCAACTTTAATCTGTAAAAAAATAAATGTAATGTCAATCACGCTCTACTGTTCTATTGATTGATTCTATTTTTCTCTTCCTGGAATCCTTTGCGTTTTAGTGACTTTATTGCCTTGCTTGGGGTGAGTCTGATTAAAAGAAAATGAGTTTTAGAGTGCACAAATGAATAAAAGTAAATGTGATAATAATAATGAACAACAATTAAGTAACCAATAATAAAGAAAACAATTTTAAATAAAACACTGTAGAATATCTACAAATAACGGCATTCAGATCTAGATTTTTTCTGCTCAATAGCCTCTAGAATATTCTGAAATATACTTGTCACCGACTACCCAATAATGATTAGGATAATACAAAAGACCTCGCTACCCATAATGCACCATTGTCTTGGATATATATATATATATATATATATATATATATATATATATATATATTCATTTATTTGAAAAAAAGCAGTTACCACTTCAGCGATATATGCCTAACTCTTCAGCAATGAATTGAGTTCTTTCGGTGACTGACGTGTGTATACGCCGCTTATATATAACACGCTAAAATTTCCCTTCTCTGATTCCCTGTGTCTATGGTTTAGGGGTTACCGACTCCGACTGACACCAAATCGGCCGAGTTTCAATCCCAGCCGGAGGCAAATGGATGTCTAATCACACTGATGAGCTGTAAACAGGCTTGTATGTATATGACATATATATATACACACCAAAATGAAACGAAAACATATTAAAAGAGTAAACAGTAAATTTATTCAAGAAAATTACTATTATCCCAAACGACTTCAAAATCTCTTGCAACTCTTCTGGGTTGTCTCCTTATTTAAGTTTGTGAATGCTACCATAATTGTTGCCTTTAGTTCATATTCAGTGTTAACTAAGAGTTTTGCTGGTATCTCGCTCAACTGCGCCCACACATAATAAAAGGGTTGCAATCTAGAGAGTCATAGATGGTCAGATGTAAAAGATGCTGTGGTCGCAGAAGTTGTCTAACAGTCATGACTGTGTTCTTTTGCTTGTGTAGCATGGTGCAGAGTCATGTTGCTATACATAGGTTATTCCCACAGCCACTTTCTTCGCCCAGGGCAGCACTAAATCCTCAAGGCACTTGACGTAAGTCTCCGTTTTGGGACTGAGGCCCTTTGGGAAAATGAATGGAGGCATAACTCTCCATCACTAGTGTTCACTCCAAAAACCTTCGTAATCAACATGAGACTCATCCTTTCTTAATCCTCTTTATTGTTATCAGATTGGCGCCGAAATACTGAAATGTTCGTATAGAATAGCGATATGCTATGCAGTAGAGGGTGCCGCTTACAAATTTCTTGCAAAGAGAATTGCGTCGTGGGGTTCTTTCTCTCGCACCCTTTATATATATATATATATGTGTGTGTGTGTGTGTGTGTGTGTGTGTGTGTGTGTGTGTGTGAATAACGATCGGTACCCGCAGAAACCACAAATTACTCTGAAAAGAAGAAACGACGTCATACTTATCCCAAAACCCGAGGAACCTTTCGGCCAACACTTTTCAAGGGTTTCGTTGGCAAAATTATAAATAGGGCATTACTCACAGTACTGGGAGAAAGTGGAATCCGTTTAAAAATAAACTTTAATGAAAAACATTAAAATGTGACGGGGGTTGTAAATTTAATTCCACAGGAGTGATTTAAAAAAGAAAAAAGTTACACTCACAGACTCTCCAGTAACTGCAAGGAGCGAAAGAAATGCTCTTTCTGTCTGCACAGGCTCGGTTGCTGGATTTTTAGGCAAATAGCCTCCAAGACCCGTAGATGATATGATGAGCGAGCACTGTGCAAGACAGAAAACCAACTGTCCTCGTACGCGGAGACACACACTGAAATGTCCAACAAGTGTTGGCCGATCGCTCAAACCTGTTTTTCCATCCTTCGTCAAAGACAGGTTGTCCTATTTTCGAAAAAGTTCCGTTGTTTATAAATTTAAATGCTGTTGTGATGCAGCAGACATAGAACGAACCAATCTTAGGTTGGAGACGCGGGTCGCGCAACACGTCCCTGCGCATATACGTTCTGGCAGCCCTATAAGAATAACCTAAGCTGTCCTGGATTCAGCGATCGGCCAACACTTGTTGGACATTTCAGCGTGTGCCTCCGCGTACGAGGACAGTTGGTTTTCTGTCTTGCACAGTGCTCGCTCATCATATCATCTACGGGTCTTGGAGGCTATTTGCCTAAAAATCCAGCAACCGAGCCTGTGCAGACAGAAAGAGCATTTCTTTCGCTCCTTGCAGTTACTGGAGAGTCTGTGAGTGAAACTTTTTTCTTTTTTAAATCACCCCTGTGGAATTAAAGTTACAACCCCCGTCACATTTTAATGTTTTTCGTTAAAGTTTATTTTTAAACGGATTCCACTTTCTCCCAGTACTGTGAGTAATTCCCCTTTTGATATTGTCTTCGTTCTTGCCCTATTTATAATTTTGCCAACGAAGCTCTTGAAAAGTGTTGGCCGAAAGGTTCCTCGGGTTTTGGGATAAGTATGACGTCGTTTCTTCTTTTCAGAGTAATATATATATATATATATATATATATATATATATATATATATATATAAATTAACAATACATTGCGACACGGAAATTTCTGTTTCGAGATAACATCTAACATTGCCTGAAGACGAGATAGAAATCTCGAAACATAGAAATTTCCGTGTCGCAATGTATTGTTAATCTATAATTACATGATTCGATTATGCTCTACAATATTTATTGTATTGAGCACTTTTTTAAAATAAAGTAAATGCCAGAGGATTCAAAATCGTAAAACCTTGGGTCCTCTTTACCTGGATATATATATATATAATCGAACAAACTCACATGACCTGAAGATTGTGTTCAAACATGAAACGCTGTCACCAATCGACGTTGAACTCAGCGTCCACTTTATATACTTTCTAGTGGTTGAATCTGAAATGGCAGTTTATTTTATTACCCTTCTTGTCCTCAAAACTCCCAACGCATACTCTTTACACACAATTTTCTCTTTCATTTCCTGTAGAAGGCGAACCTTGCTCATGTTGGTGAAACGCTTTGTTAAAAAGCTTTTCCACTTTGAAACATTATCTTCCTTTTTGTTATCATTTTTTTTCTCCGGAATAGTGTTTTTCTTATATTTATAAAATTTAATGACCCCCACTGGCGTCTTAGTGGCTTTATTGCCTTACTTTGAGTGAAACGATTAAAACCAGTACAAATATTGTTACTAAAACCAGAAACTCTTTCCAGTTATTTAAGATTTATTCAGAAAGCGGCTTTACTAATCATGAAATTTTGATTTGCTACTTTCTAAATAATAAAGAAAAAAGTTTGTGCAGTGTTCAAACAGCCGGTGCTTACTAACTGAGGGTTGAGTGCAATGTGGGAAGTGCTACCTGAGAGACGATCTCCTGTCTTCAATTCTACTCTACTTATTCCTGATGAAGGAGTATCAACTCTTGCTCCAGGTAAGTGGATATTTACCCCCCCCCACAGAGCGAGTTGTGACATAAGGTCGGTTTTTAATGTGGGCACCCGAGCAAAGGATAAAAATTAACCGGTCCCCGCAACCGTCGACCACCGATCATCCTTCTAGTACAATGAAGTGATACAGAGCCTAAGGTATCTGTTTCCTGGGACCGTCTGACCTAAGCCAGCTAAGCATATTATGTACGAGAATTAGTTTTAATTATGACTGTTACTGATAATACTGATATGGCTGATATTATTTATATAAAAATGAGATATCTGAAATATTTGAGGGAGAAAGATAAGCGTATGAAAATTAAATTACGGTAAAACATCTCTCCAAAATGAGCAGATGGAAAGGTAATTAAGAAAAACAATCCGAGTTTATTGCAAACAGATGATTATACATATGAAGACGTAATGGGAATATTAATAAGAAACGGGCGCCAAATTTTCCTTTGAGTGGTTGATTAGTGTCGGTTTGCTTGCACTAGTGGTAAAATATATAAACGCTGCAATTAGTCAAAGCTACCTCCCTCTGTCATTATCACACTCTCTTTACTGTCGATGCAAAGACATCATGAGGATTGTACTGGTCATTTAAAAGCGATTAACTATTTTTCTAAGCATGCCGCACCTACCCGAGTTATTTACCCAAATGCGTCATGTGCGGTAGGATCCCAGTAATCAATGTGCGAGAAAGATCAGAGAGTTTTGTTTTGCTCATTAAGAGGGAAAAAAAGCTAGAATTTTCTATGGAACTCTTCTTTATTTTCTGACTTAATTTCAGACGCCGCCAATAATTTCTGCCGCTGAAGCTTTCTTTAAATATAATTCAATGAAAATGGATGTCAAAAGAGAATCATTTTTTATTCATCAGCCCACGTAAAAACGTAATAAAATTAAAAAAAAATAGGTTTAAGTAATATCCAAGAAAAGTCGAATTTGAATTAATAAAACCTCCCCTGTTTGATCAGCGCTTCTTGATTTGCTAAAGCAAAAGCAAGAAGCGCTGATCAATTGGCGAGAAATGTTACAGCCGAGATTGTTTTGAATGCTTTTTATGCAAGCAAGACGACATTGCCACTAAAACGCAATAGTCTACTGTGAGTGAAAGAGAATGATGAAAAGACTTTAGAAGGAACTGATAACTCAATGCTAAACAAGGAATAAACATCTAATCCTGTTCAAAAGATTGGGCAGGATTTTCACTATTTATTTTAACATCTTACTTGAAGAAGAACAGTATTGTTCTGAAACATAAAAAAAAAATTGGGTTGCGATATAATGCTTTTATAAATTATTGTAATAACAAAATTATAATATTAAACTCTACTCTGTATTGAGCACTCTTTATAAAAGTAAATGCATGAACAGTGGGTTTTTAATCTACGTGTTCTTTCATTTTCTTATATATATAGTGGCTGTTACACAAGAAATTGAAAAGGCATGTGTAACAATCACACAGGACATTTTGGCCAACGTTTCCCAAGAAGTAGATCGATGTGATAATAAATATCTCGAAGCTGAAGGCCACTATTTTACCATCTCTTATGAGTCGAAAGGTAACTTGTATTAACCTCTAGATTTCTGAATAAATTTAGTATTAGAGTATCAAGTTTTTCCTTTCCTGCAGTGTGTATGCATTTTTCTGGCAAAAACACACACACGCGCACACACACACACACATATGCTTAAATAAAATAAAGACAAGAGGAAAACTGTATTTTAAATCGCCTACGCGTTTCGCCCTGTGATGGAGTTTATCAAGGCAAAAAGACGAAATGAGCTTTGTTCTAAATTAAGTATCTATATCTATATATATATATATATAGATATATGCCAACACTGTTCGTTTATAGATACGTAATTTAGAATAAAGCTTATTTCGTCTTTTGCCTTGATAAAGTCCATCACAGGACAAAACGCGTAGGCGATTTAAAATACAGTTTTCCTGTTGTCTTTATTTTATTTATACCATCCTGTCCTTAATCTCAGATTATAACTGAGTATATTTTTTACACACACACACACACACACACACACACACACACATATATATATATATATATATATATATATATATATATATATAAGAATCGATCGCCAGATTAAACATACAGTAATTTCTTGAATTAACCACGACATTTTTTTTTCTGTAAAATGTATTTGCACGTCTCCCTGGATATTCATTTTTTGCTGCGTCTAGTATGCTCAATGAAAGTTTCCTGTTGTTTTTTTGTTTTTTGTTTTTTCATTTCGTTTCATTTTAAAATTTTATCTTGACTTATATTTGCAACGTTCTATCCATAATTATGATTTTTCTCTTCTTATACTGCCAAAGGAACGGGGGCGCTAAAACGTATCTAACTATAATCAACCTATTAGCATCGGTTAATATTTTTTTATTTTCGAAACAGACACACAGGCTGCACGAAAATTATGAATGAAATTTACAGTGTACCCATTCTTTACATATTATTCTTGCATCAAAGTTAACTAAGTTCATTGTATAGATATAAACATATTGAGATAAGCAGATATCAAAGGAGAAAGATGGATAGATATTTTGTACAGTGCCATATGAGAAAAATAAGACCTTGCAGATTGTATTACTTCGAGCTTTTCATTACCTACTGCCTACTTGAATAAAGTTTAAAAATTTGGTCTCACACTTACTAAGGATACAAGCAAAACAAAGACAACAAAGGTCCATCGAGCGGGCTTCTCTCTCTCTCTCTCTCTCTTTCTCTCTCTCTCTCTCTCTCTCTCTTTCTCTCTGTATATATATATATATATATATATAGTAATGGAATAATATGACTTCTAAGTAATTATATAACTGTTCCCTTGAAGACAAAAAACTTTCTATCTTTCCTTGACCCTAATGTATGACTGAAACTTTACTTTTTACACAAGCAGCCGTAACTTCTACTCCAACAGTTTCTTTCCTCGCACTTCCCGATTGTGGAATTCTCTTCCAAACGATTGCTTCCCCGACGGCTACAATCTCCAGGAGTTTAAATGTAAGGCCAATAGACACCTCCTAACACACTAACCTGCTCCCATTCTATCAAACACTCTTCCCATCTGCCCAACCCTCATCCTCGCTATCCTTACTCATCTGTCACCTTCCTCCTGATATTCCCTATATCTAACCACTCCTTCTCTTTACCTTACCCTATATAGCCCCATGCGCAATTGTGGCAGTGGAATGCCTTGCTTGGAGTGAGATGATTAAAAAAAAAAAAAGCTTAGTTCGGAACGGGGTTGACATATAGACGATTAACTTCTTCGTCTGCTGAAACAGACTATTCTCAAATAAAGTCATTCGAAATTTGTTTAATATATATATATATATATATATATATATATATATATATATAGTGGTCCGAAAGTAGGTGGACAGTAAATTATAACATCACACACACACACACACACACACACACACACACAAACTGTTCACCTACTTTTAGATCACCCTATATATATATATATATATATATATATATATATATATATATATATATTGATTGATTGATTGATTGATTGTTGAATTACTTAGTTTTTATCCATAATAAAATTAGACCAGTGCACATTTGTATTAAAAAGTATTTAATGCGATTACATTGTAAAACTTTTGAATTTTTTTCCATTTGTAAACGAGTTATTACGCGACCTCGGTTTCTACCATGAGTCGTGTCTTCAGGCGATTTTTCAATAGCCGTTGACGGTAAAACCAGTTATTGAAAATCGCCTGAAGACACCACTCATGGTAGAAACCTAGGTCCCGTAATAACTCGTTTACAAATGGAAATATATATATATGGAATGTGCAATCTGAGTAAAAAATAGTTTGTAACTAAAAGCTGTTCAATTAAGGTAATGGCGAATAGTTTGCTAAAAATTTTACACATTGAACGAACACACCCAATATGACACGGGAGTGACGAGACGAGACTTTTTGTCAAGGTATTTTGAAAATTCAAGTAACAAAATGTTTCTATTTCATCTCACAACGCATAAATTCGCTCTTTGTATTCATCGATCAAGGGATAACATGCTCACCTTCCCGCCTCTTCAAAAATTTAAATGCAACGTCTATTGTCAGCTGCCTTTCTTTTTTTTATTTTTGTATTTTATTCATTTTTTTTATTTTTGTATTTTTGTATTTTCATTGACTTTTAAACTTTTTTCTTAGTTTCCCCTCTCGAACTTCCCGTTTATGAAACTCACTTCCGGCTTCCTGTTTCCTTGTCAACATTAAATGTAACGTCAATCGTCATATTTTGTCATTTTCTTTTTTTCTTAAACTGTTTTTTCTACTCAGTAACGTTCTTAGTTTACTTCAGATCCAGTGCCAACTTTCGGCTTAGTGTCTTTATCTCCTAGTTTGATTATTAAACGCACCTAGTCTTTGAGCACATCACGTTAAAACATTAGACTTCGTACGATCACCGGCGTTAAGTAACGTAAAGCTTAATTAGTACCTATATTAGTGACCGTTTAGGAATACCAGGTGGTGTAAGCTTGAATATGCGGGTTGTATAAGGGATAATGATTCAGGGTTGTTAACCAGAGTGCCGAGTTCCAATTCCTATTTGTTTCGTTATGATTACTTAAGCACAAATACTCTTAAAAAGCTATGGATTCAGAACTTCTTTCTCTAACTATGGGTTGATTTGTAGAACTGTATAAATAAACTACTATTATCCAAAATAAAAAGATTATTGCAATTTAAATCGCCCAGAAAGGGTTGATAAACCGTGGAAAAGAAATCAGCCAATCAAAACACACAGAAATATATCCCTCCTGTCATGCTCATAGACAGAGAGACTATAGTGAGGCAGTGTTGGCTCTTTACTACCAATTATGAAAGCTTTTGTCGCGTGTTTAACAATTTTTTTCAAGAATTATGCCGTCGTGTAGTGAAAAATATTATAATAAAGACCATTCTGTATTAATTTGAATATATATATATATATATATATATATATATATATATATATCCCTCTTGTTAGATTGAGGGGTTTAGATTATTTTTTTATTTTGTTTTGTTTTTTTCTCTTGTTTTAATATGGTCTACTCAGTAGTAGATACATCAGTATATATGCTGCCGGCATTTTAGACGACATATCGATATAAATATTTTCCCGTCATTTTTTACACCACGGGCCCACTATATATATAAGACCAGGTCATTTAATCACAGCTCTACATTCCTTAAACAACTGTACAAAATGGGCTAGCCACGTGTAGAAATTAAAATCAAAATATGAAAAAGACCCAGACATAACGTGGAGTATAGTAAAAACAGCCAAGCCTTACAATGGTGGCAAAATATGTAGACTGTGCCAAGAAGAAAAGTTAGAGATTATGCTATTCTCACACAAAAGCGAACTGTTGAATGAAAGAACGGAAATTATGACTAAGTGTAACCATACTAAAAAATATCTCTTAGGTTCATACAACCATTGATGAAACGGCCATAATTCCTTGTAATTTTAGAAATTGCGCGTTCAAAAATTCCATGCCACGTTAGAGTTAAAAAAAAAAAAAACACCGTTACGTGAGCGTTCTTTAAAAAAATGGTAAACGGGAAAATCAGTTATTGCAAATTGCCTGAAGACACCACTCATGATAGAAACCTAGGTCGCGTAATAACTCGTTTACAAATGGAAAATATTCAAAAGTTCTAGAATATAATTGTATTGAACACTTTTTAATACAAATATTTACTGGTCTAATCTTATTATAACCAGAAACTAAGTAATTAAACAATCAATATATATATATATATATATATACGAGAATGATATGCGTGTGTGTAGAAAGGACTAAAAGTGTACTAAATTTTAAAAAAACAATCAATGACAAAAGATAAATTTGGTAGGTCGCTTTACCAATAGATAACTGCAAGTAACTTTTAAATACATAAAGTTGGAATGGTTATGTCTGCAAAATATGAACTCTGTGATCTGGTCTGTTGAGTTCGTAGAAGCAGCGGGCATATACATAAACACGCTTAAAAGGGGTCAGCATGATGTCAAATAACCACCAACAAATCCTACACCACTTAAGAAACAGCAAAAAACTAAAGTTCAACAAATAATGCAATATTCATCAAGCAAAAAATATCACGAAAACACAAAGATATCAAATTACACTAACACATCGTGTAAATACAAAAAGATTGGAAAATAGCAGCTAAATGATCCCTGAAGAGTAAAAGAGTGAATATTACAATAATTCTCTCACGAAACTTCGGAGTCGGCATGACTGAAATAACATTTCTCTGCTAAGTGACAAATTTCTACACATTATATATATATATATATATATATATATATATATATATATATATATATATATATATATATTGTCATTTTGTTATTACAATGGTTTATGAAAACATATCACTACAGAAATTTTTTCATGTTTCAGAGGGTTGTAGGTGTGTCAGTATTGCTCAATCAAAAGTGACAATTACTTTGAACTATGAAGCTGACAATTTGGGTCGCGAAAGGGTACAAAGTAGCATTATTTCATGACATGACACTCCTTAATTTTGTCTGGATAAGATACATACTGGGACCATACATTTTTAAAATGGGTAAACAATAATTTAAATAACAGGTTGAATTTTAGGTTTTTTCTTTTTAATTTGATTTTTTACTACCTCATGAGTGTTGGGTTGTTTAGGTTAGAATTAAAATGTGTGGTACAGCGGATATCTTCTCGGAACGAGAAACCGGGGAGCCGAGTTCGAATTCCAGTTGAATCCATTGTATTCACTTACGCGCAAATACCCTTGGGAAAGGTATTAATCCGTCTCTTCCTTCCAGTTATGGGTTAAATAGTAGGACAGATTGGGTTCTATAGCCTTGGTCGGCAACCAGTCTACCGCAGAAAGTAATGGCAACCTACTGCGGGATAATCTTCTGCCCAGTCAGTCATGTCTCTTTCGAGACATGATCGCCCAAGCGTGCATCACGTATGGCACTTTAACTAACTAAGGTATATTGGAGATAAGAAAATCAAATAAGTATTGCGTGAATTATTTATTGTACTAGAATAATTTTTAAGTAATATTAGAGCATAAGTTATAAATGAACAATTTTAATTAATTAAATTTTATCGAAATATATTTTCGATGTTTACATAAAATTGTTAAATCATTCTTTAGATTAAGCAGGACTTTATTGTTAGAGAATCTCATAATGTGCAGCTTTTCATTCAGATATATGTCATAGAATAATTTACAAATTCTTTTTTCCCAGAATTTTCCATTTTACTCTGGGGGGTTTGATTTGTATTAATATTAAGCTCTACTTTATATTGAGCAATGTTTATAAAATTAAATGCATGAACAGTGGGTTTTAGTCTATCTGTTTTTTCGCTTCCTTATAATATATATATAATTAGGAATAGGTTTTGTTATTTACTAATCCGACATATTTGTTTATTGCATTTCTTAAACATTATTTTTAGTGGATAGCGATATTTGAGTAGACGCTCTGCTTATTTATTAAACAATATATTTATTTATTTCCATCTACCGGCCTGAATATTAAAGAAATCTCATTTAAAATGTTATAGATATATAGTTTTGTTTGAAGACCAACGGCAGTTACTTGAGCAGCCTTGTTTAATTTTACTACGGTTCGGACCATTTTCTGATTTCCAGGGAAGAAAATTGAACATACTTTTTCCTCGACGCTTTCATAATTAAAGAGTTTCATTTTGTGTTAATAAGGGTGTATCTATATGAATATATTGTCTTTTCTTTTGAAGTTTTCTAGTATTGCGTCTTCACGCCACGGTCAACCCTTTTTTTTTTGTTTTTTGTTTTTCAAATATCTTTTCTTTTTGTTTTCAATTAACATGTTAATTTCTGATGGTACCGTTTCTTTTTATGTTTTTAGTTGTGAAATATAATTACTAGGCTTGCTTCTGACTTGACACAAAGAGTTGTGAGTTCAATACCAGGCTACAGCAGTGGTGCACAAATAACTTAGAGAGTTGAGTTAAAGGAAGGTAATTACATGGCATCCGGTAGTAGCATCGCACACGGAATGAGAACGATATACCCCAGTGATCGAAATAAATGGTTCGGTTCAAACTTTTCAGCATCTGAAGAAGGATGGAGCGTACAACTGCCGAAACATCATAAACACGGCAATAAAGATGCGAACAACAATCTGAACAGTGTAAATAATGGGTGTTTGTGTTTTCATTACTCATTAGCTTTTTTGCTTACAGACAAATGCTGGCTATATATATATATATATATATATATATATATATAGAGAGAGAGAGAGAGAGAGCCTAAGTGCGCAATGTGCGTAAGTGCAAACTATATTATTTGTATATGTATAGAGATACATATATATGTTATTTTTTATATACGCATATAGATACATATATAAAGTGTGTGTATATATGCATATGTAACTAACACTGTATGTAAGTGCATTATGTATACATTTTATTATTTGTAGATGTATCGTGGTATATATATATATAATGGAGTGGATCTATATATATATATATATATATATATATATATATATGCGTGTGTGATTTTTTTTATTTTGTTTTTTGTTTTTTTAATGATTTGCGTTATTGCTTCAAGTATCAACCCGAGGACTAATATCTCCATTTCATGCCATATTTTCCTCAAACCCAAATTGACCAAAATCGCGACACTTGCCAAAGAGAATGAACTTATTTCTGATAACTAAAGCCGAAAGCCATTTTTCACTTTGCCTCTCCAGAGACATGTCACGTTAATCTTTTGATGTGTTCGTCTTGATATAGACTAACATGAAGCGATCGAAGACTTCAAATAAAATAATTTTCCGGATCGATACTCGACCGATGCATGCAATCGACGCCAGGTGAAATCGATGTCAAAATCTAACATCTTCCTGTGAAGTGAAGAAATTCTTCCCGACTGAAATTAGCCATCTTTTTTATAAACTCTGAATTTTTCTCGTTACCTCTGAAATTTTAATTAATTTTTTTTTATTTTTCTATTTTCATGAATTGTCCGGAGTGGCGTAATAGTCATTTAAACTGAAAATATAATGGCAAAAACGTGTTCAAATTTAAACTAAATATACTTTGCATAAAATATGAATCAAAATTTCTTATCTGTTCATTCTGTTCTTAGAGCACCTCGATGGGGTGTAATGGTTAGCAAGCTTGTCTCGTGAAAAACTATTACAACTAAATAGTGAGTTCGATCCTCATTGGGTACCCCATACTTTCAGTCTTTTGCCACATATAAGCGGCGCTTAAAAAATCAAATATTCATTCTGTTCTTTCGGGTGTCTTGACAAACGTCTCGTCATTGGTCTGTCATGTGGGTTAAAATAGCTTTAAATGATTAAATAAGAACTTAGGTCAGAGCAGTATTGCTTGCATATGTATAGAAATTAATTTTCAGTTCGAAACATTACTTAGCTTTTCTTAGCCTTTTTAATCAGGCATAAAATAGTTTTGTAATTGAAATACTTGAAGTTAATACTTTAAATATGCAAAATGGCTTGATTTATTTTCTTATTGAATCAAATTAAAACAAATTTCACATCAGATCAAAAGGAAAAACGTCAAATTTCTGTGATACACATCTCACTCGTGATCGGTCTCCTAGTCAAACATATGCGTGAGCGAGCACAAAAGATATGTAATCTGTTTATATTTCTGAGACGAGGTATTGCAATTATTTACATTGTTTGAACTGTTGTCCTCAACTTCGTTACCATATTTACGACATCTCGATAGTTCTACGTTCCGTCCTTCTTCAGATGATTCGAATTTTGAACTGAACTCTTTATTTCGCCAACCAGGGTAGATTGTTCCAGTTCCACGTACCATGCATCTCTCTGATATCTTAGTATCAGCTATGGTCAGGCACCCCTTCTGTTCATGTCAATGTTCTCGACAGGCTCCAAAGAAGAATCTGTAATGTGATAGGTCCGGATTTAGCAGCTCGACTCCAGCCACTTTCTTACCGGCGAACGTGGTTTCCCACTGTCTATTCTACAAATATTTTCATGGCTTATACTCCAACGAACTTGAGTAACTGGTGCCCTACCAAAAAAATTTACTCGTGCAACCAGGTCTCACCCATTTGCAGTTAGATCAACCAAATTCAGCCGACAATTCTACTCTATCGGCTTCTTTTCTCGCATTTTCCGAATGTCGAACTCCCTTCCATATATTTGCTTTCCTGAGGGCTACACCCTTCAGGAAATTAAATGCAATGTCAATACCCATCTCTTATTCACTTGAATCCAGTTCTTTCTACATCACACCGTGTATCTTCTTCTATTACTTTCTCTCTGCCTTCGCCATTGTCTTCACACCTGTGTTCATATCCTTCTTTTGTCCTTTCGCTTCATTTTACTCCTGTCTAAACTTTTACTCTTATGTATCCCCATGAACATCAGCGAATGTACCGCCATTCTTGGGGTGGAACGATTAAAAAAAATTCCCTAAGTGATGATGTGGTCGCAGAAATTCTCTGTCAGCCATGATTGAGTTCTCCTGCTTGTGTGGCATGGTGCAGAGTCTTGTTGCCAGATATAGGGTCTTTCAGCAATCATCCTCTTGACTCAGGGCGGCATTGCCTATTCTAGATGTAGGCCTCAAAGTTGAGTATGCCAACGCCAACAAAGATTTATTTTTTAATCATAGCACCCCGAGCAAGGCGGTAACGCCACTGATGTGCAGGAGGCTACATAAGAGTAAAATGATTAGAGGAGCACGAGGAGAAGGACGAATCAGTTAAAAAGAAGCAAGAGAAGGCTGGAAATACAGGTGTGATGACAGTTGCGAAGGTGTAGAGAAAGGAAATGATCTACAGGACAGTGTGGAAAGAAGTAGGGTCAAGTAATTAAGAGATGGGAATTGACCTTGCATTTAAATTCCTGGAGGTTGTAGCCGTCAGGAAAGCAAGAATAAGGAAGCAAGTTCCACAGGCGGGAAGTACGGGAAAAGAAGCTGAAGGAGTAGAATTATCGTCTGCATTTGGTTGATCTAACTGTGAATGGGTGAGACCCAGTTGCCATTTTTTTCATCGGAATAATCATAATGAGTTTTCTCAGTTGGCGTACGTTCGTAATCGCCATTAGACTCCTCCAACACTTTCTGAATCCTCTGCGCTGTTCTCAGAGTGACATCCAAAAAACTCTGAAATGTTCGTATTGAAGATTTTGGCGCGAATGCCAAGCAATACAGCATGCCGTTTCCAAATTTCTTGTGAAGTGGATTGCAGCATTGTGGTCATTTTTCCCACACAGACGTTGCTTAACTGACAAAATCAATAACAAACAACGCACAGACGCGAAATTAAAAACAAAAGTGGCGACAATTTACCCATCGCACCCTATCTATCTATATATATATATATATATATATATATATATATATATATCCTATAAGGACACGGCACGCACATCTAGGGTCTCTAATGTATTTGAGAAACAATTTTGATTCTATCTATATAATTTAGCATGCATGTTCTTAAAGAAAGGGGTAAAGTAAGGGAGTGAAAAAGAAAGATACAAACGTATAGAGGAATCTGTATCAATCAGGGTTTAAGAATTTAACTATTTTTTATGTTAGCATCTGGTCATTAATTCACTTTTTTTGTTAAGTAGATTAGGTTTATTTATATAATTTAAGATGACAAGTTACATAAGATACATCTGTCTCTTTTTCTATTATAAAATTTGATTTTAGTGACAATATTCCAGGTAATAAATGGGTTTAATTTCCAATAATATATGGATAAAGCGGTGTTTTTGCTCTTGTTTAAAGACAAGATATGGTTATTGAAACGCTATTTTCACATGTCAGTGGTTGCTCCAATGTAGAATTTAAAATTATCATCATTGAAATGGATGCAAGCTCTATAATACTTTCGAACATACACTAGTCATTCAATGCCCACGTTTTATTTTTTTCAGCAGTTGCAATTATTTTTAGAAGGATAATTATTATTAGTAGTAGAGTAACTGATATTATTTAGGTAGGCCGAGTATTTACTTGATATCATATTATGTTGTGAAATATATTTATCTATGTTACTTGATATCATATTATGTTGTGAAATATATTTATCTATGTTCTTAGCGCAAGTATAACTATATTGTTTTTTGTTAAATCTTTTTTAGTGTGGGTGAATGGTAGAAATGTTTGTGAATTGAATTCAGGAAGAATTTTCCAATGTTTGTTTAGAACATTACAGCTGAAGGGTGGGTTAAGCCAAATAATGTCACGTTTACATGGTTTTTGCGTATTTCTGCCTACTTTGTTTTTAACAGAGTATTCTAAACTAGTGCTGAGTTTATGGTATACCATCAAAGCATTGATGCATTTTATTTTTGAGATAAAAACTTTCTTATTACAAGAATTAGTACAGATTGATTTATGCAATTTACTGATGATTATATATTCCTTATTTATGTATTTGTGATCGTGAGAAACTTTAGCGTACGGTTTGTACAGACCATTGTTCAGGTCAAAGGTTAGATCTAAGAACTTTACGACTTTAGTATTAGTGGTGGCGGTTATGTTAAGATTGTAGGCTTTGAAAACCTAAATTAAATCTTTTCTAACCCTTTTCGTTCATTGTGATTAATCTGTCGTCTCTGTAAAGCCCTGTGTTATTGAAATTGAAGATCTGCTAAAAATTCCATAGCAAAAGAAAAAAAGGCCGACTAAATGACAAGTTTCCACAGGCTTCCATCGTAGAATAAAATGGATTTTTGGGCTTGTTTAATTATGTTAATGTCTTGGTAGCTACTGAGGCAGTAATTTTTAGATTAGTTTAAGGCTGTGGTTAAAAGTCTTTCAGTTATGGACGGATAGAAGTCACGAATATTAAACTGCAACTTTCAACTGCTAAACTTGTCATCTGGAATTCTATATAACCCTAATCTACTTAGCAAAAAGTGAATTTATAACCACAATCTCAATCATCGAGTAAACTTAAATGCAAATCTCTTAATCGGTCAGTTTGTAATATGCACCGACGATTACGTAACGCATGAAAGGCTGAGTCGTGCTATTGACGTAGAATACTATGTATATTTATTAATATACTATTTACATTATTCAGACTATCGTTCACATCTTTGTTGCTATTTGTACAACGTTTTAGTCATTGTACGCGTGGCTTCTTTTGGCAGTCATGAGTTATCTCCCTCTAACTCGACTCTCTAAGTTACTTTTTCACCACTACTGTAATCTGGTATTGAACTCACAACACTTTGGCTAAAGTCACTGGAACTAACCAACGCCTATATCCTATATCCACAGAAGTGGTGAACAAATAACTTAGAGAATCAGGTTAGACGGAGATAACTCATGACTACCATAAGATGTTTCGTACAAGTAATGAGAATGATGTAGCCCAATGATCATTTCGAAATTCCTAGCACCTGAATAAGGCCGGAGCGTACAACGACCAAAACGTCGTACAAGTAGCAACAAAGATGGGGACAATAGTCCGAATAATGTAAATTGTGTAAATAATACCTCATCTCAGAAATATAGACAAACACTGATTTATTAAGGCATATATTAGCCCTGTTTATACTATATTGAATATTGCTTTATTAAAACCTGAATATTATTTATACATATGTGTATCCCAATATGTATATTTATTTATTCACATAAATAATATAAATATATAGATATACATATATATACATATATAAGTATGTATATATATTTTGGGTATAACTCGGAGTTTCATGCATTATAACGCATGAAATTCCGAGTCGTGCCTAAATTGTAGGATATCTGCATTTATTAATATTCATATAGGTAGGTGTGAGCTTGTAACTCTGGGTTTCACGCTCTTGCGATCGTCAGACATACTTGAGCGCTTTCAAATAAGCACCACGCATATATAATATATAAATAATATCATATATATATATATATATAACAAGTTTCATATATATATATATATATATATATATATATATATATATATATTGATATTTATAATTATATACATACACTTTTCACATATATATTAATTAATATATATTTTTGCTCCGTTATACATCATTGGCCACTGTTCTATTCCCACTTACATTATATTTATATATTGATGTGTATCTACGCGTATACATACACACATACATATATACATATACTTAACTTTTTACTATACTTTATATATATATATATATATATTAATTATCTTTCTCTCAGTAAATGAAACCATATTTATTTTGTCTTATAAAATGAAGAGTGAACGTCTCTTTGGCCAGCATTTTCCCGTTGCTAATAAACATGGCGTCCGGGATTGATTAATTTAAAGCTCTTTTGAACTCTATTTTATATGACCTTCTTTGTGGCATTTTTTTTTTTTTAAAGCATCGGATCAAATACTTAGCCAACTTCCGGTGACGTATCATTTGAAATCGAAAAAAAAACCTTTCATAAATAATCTTATCATGCAGTTGGCAACTTGAATTGCAAATCTCCAAGCGCTGCAAGAGGGAATAGAAATTTTTCTTTGTGGATTCTTGCGGTCTTTTAGCCCCAGAGTTCAAACTAACCATATAATTAAAAAAAAATGGCAACTTTTTATTTTCTGTAATTTTATTTTCTGTAATTTTTTTTTTTTCGTTTATCTGAAAATAACTCGAATAAATACATCAGATCCCAAAGAGAAGAAGCAGTTTATAGATCTTTACTGAGTTTAATATTGTAAAAGGCTACAACAGTATCAACTTCAGCAGGGATCGAAATTGAATTGAATACTGTTGCATATTTGGTCCGGTGCTTCTGCTATTCACCCTGAGGTTCTGGATAAAATCTAAATAACGATCTGCAATATAATTGGTCCTGACTTAGCAAATCATCTTCAGTTACTTTCTCACCAACGTGATGTGGCTTCCCGCAGTCTTTTTTTTACAAGTATTTTTATGGCAACGAGCTTTTTTTTCCTGGTTCCCCGACCACATGTATTCACTCGTTCTACTGGGTTGGCATCAAAGCCCCCACCCTTTTAACGTCGAAAATGAATTAATTAAAACCGCCTCTTCTAATCTACAGTTTTGTTTCTCGCACTTCCTGTTTGTAGACCTCCCTACCGTTTGCTCGCTTCCCTGATAGCTATGATCTCCAAGAGTTTAAATGCAATGTCAATTGCCATCTTCTATCTCCTTGATTCCAATCCATCTCTTATCTTTTCTTCGACAGCCCCTATACTTTTGTTTTGTTTTTCTCTCACTGTAACCCCCTGTGCACCAGTGGCGGTCCTGCCTTGCTTGAGGTAAAATGATTATATGAAAAGTAAAATAATAATCATCACAGTAAGGTGGATACACCGTAGATATTTACAAAACTTAGGTCAGAGCTCCAATAATAGTGTAAACAGTGATTCTCCAGTTTCTGAGTTTATTTAATATTCTACTAGAATAACAATCACTTTACGACAGACGTCTCGTAGATTTATTTTAATCAATTCACCTGAAGCAAGGCGATAATATGAGAAGACTTTAAAAAGAACCAGAAACCCAATCATAAACAGAAAAAAGTGATATACCTCTACTCCTGTTAAAAAAAAACGGGAGGGCGTGAATTGGGAGATAGGCGAACCTATCTACTTCTACTGATAAAAAATAAATGAACAGTAAATAACATTCCAGAGTTTAGAAAACCTAGCACATTCTTGTACAAAACTATGTTTTATCAAACCAGTACAGCTAATGGCCTGGATAAACTGTTCCAGGGTAGGGGTCTTGAAAAGACCATCGATAGAACTTACTGTCAGTAAGAAAGAAGCAATTGAATATTCTAAAAAGAATCTTTAGAGAATTTAAAGACTTATAGCGCACAGGCGAAGACCAGGGAAGAGAAAGGAAAAACATACTTAATGAGCTTAAGCAAATGGATAGCAGAGCATGGTTTGGGAGAAATAACAGGAAAAATATATTCAGAGCAACAAGGGACAGGAAGATTTGAAGAACCATGATCGCCTACGCCCTGGATGGAAACGGCACATAAAAGAAAGAATAAGATACCATTTATTGACGAGAGTAACAAGGAAATTTTAATCAAAATGGAAACAAAAAGGACGCTTACACTTCAAATGAGAGAGTTGAAATTCTCGGACACAATGAAGAAAGCAGGCTTGGAGAATGTGATACGTACAAGACATATTCAAGGTAATAGGTGCAGAGCAATTCAGCAAATAGCCTACCTATACAGGATAGTAAAAAGGCAAACCTTACTAAGAGCTACAAATGATAAAAAGTAGTGGAGAGCAGCTATCGTCCGTGTCCTGACGAGACATCACGAATAGAAAAACCCTAATCTGGCATCTTAATGTTTGTAAAAGCCTTCCAAGGTTTTAAGAGTTTCTTTTTATTTTTTCGACTTTTATATTAAAAATTCGCGTGCACAAAAAATTAATCGAAAGACATAACGTTTTTTGCGTTGCATGAAAAATGTTTTCTTTGTTTTGAATATACTTTCCGCAAGAAAAATCTAATATATTAAAATTTTGGATCTTCTTGTCTTTGCTAAACAACAAATAAATTTGTAAGACATTTTCTAACTTCAAAGAGTAACACCCCACCCAAATACACGAACTATTTGTAAACGTAATTTATTTAATATATCATTAATAGTCATTTAATTAAATAATATTTTAGGGTTGATTTAATCCTTGTTAGAATTTTTTGTGTCTTTTTTATTTTTAGAATTTAATTTGTTTTTGTTTTGTTTTAGAATTTTTTTTTTTATCATTTCACCCCAAGCAAGGCATTCCATTGCCACTATTGCGCAGAGGGTTACATAGGGGAAAATGCCGAGAAAGAGCGGTTAGTTATATGAAATGTCGGAAGGAGGGTGGTAGACAGATGAGGATACCGAAGATGGGGTTTTGGTAGATGGGTAGAGTCTTTGAGAGAATGGATGCGAGTTAGTGTGATAGATCTCTATTGACCTTACATTTAAATTCCTGAAGATTGTAGTTGTCGGGGAAGCAAGTATATAGAAGGGAATTCCACAGGCGTGAAGTGCGAGAAAAGAAGCTGATAGAATAGAAATTGCAATTACATTTTATCTGTTTCACTGTAAAAGGGTGAGACCTAGTTGCTAATCTAGTATCTCTTGCAAATTCATGCCTAGGTGGCACCAGTGAACTAAGTTCATCGGAGCAAAAGCCGTGAAAGTATTTATAGAAGAGGCACAGGGAAGCCACATCACGCCGGTGAGAGAGTGACTGCAGCCGATCTGCCAAGTCGGTATCGATCACATTACAGATTCTCCGTTATATTTTCTCGAGGAGAATATCAGGGGCACCCGACCAGATGTGGCAGCAGTATTCAATACACAGGTGGATGGTAGATTTATAGATGTGCAGGATGAACTCAGGCGGGAAAAACTTCCGGTCCCTGCACAGAGAACGGACTTTCATAGCAGCGGACTTAGCAATGGTCCGCTGAGAGTGTGAGGCCAAGGAGGTGTACCGTTTTACTCTCAGGGAGGCGGGCCTGTTCCATGCTATTGGGATGTGTTTCTTTTTATTTAATTTGTTTTTTATAATTTAATGTGTTTTGGGGTTTTTTAATTTAATTTGATTTTAAAATTTAATTTGTTTTTAGAATTTAATTTGTTTTTTGAAATTTAATTTGTTTTTTTTTTTTGTTTTTTGAGGGGGGATTTTTTTCTTTTTTTAGAATTTAATTTTCTTTTTTTTTTTAAGAATTTAATTTTTGTCTTTGTTTTAGAATTCAATGTTTTTGTCATTGAATTTTTTTATACTATTTAATTTTTTGTAGATTTTTTAAAATTCTTTGTAGATCTTTATAGTTTTTTCTCTTTTGTAGAATTTAATGGATTTTGTTGTTTTTGTGGTGAGGGTAGGATTTTCTTTCAATTTTTTTTTTTTTTTTTTAGAATTTAATGTTTTGGGGCTTGTCTTGTTTTTTTATTCAGAATTTAATATTTGTATAGTTTATAGAATGTTTCCAGTTAGCTAAAAAAACATTTTTTTAAAAACTATCTGCCATTTTAGATCGTCTGTTGTTTGTCTTTTTTGCGTTTGTATGCTTGCATGCCTATTCATTCATGTTTGCTCATGTGTATTTATTTTACTATTGGTTCCCCCAATATAAGGCCGAAGGACGACTCAAGAAAGTGTTTCTGAATGAGGTTGTTGAAATTAGATAACAACAGAGCTAACACTTGAAAAAGTTAATATTGTAGTGATCAGGAAGCATTTCTCATTGAGCCTGTTCAACAAAAGTACAAGCACTCCGAATGAATGAGTGTTTATGTTAGGTTCGCTGATTTTATTTTTAACTATTTCACCCAAAGTTAGGTAATAAAGACATTTAGATGCAAGTGGATACTGACTGTTAGAGGATATGGTGACAAAAACGCTATTAAGGAGAGAGAAAAATAAAAGAACAGTAATTAAGAGGACAGAAAACAACAATTAACAATGCATTTTCGTTTTTGAAGATCAAAAATTAAGAAGCAGGAAGGGAAATGTGATAGAAAAAAAAGTGTTATCATAAAACTTACGGTTACATCTAGCCATTTCAGCATGACAAATCATTAAAGCTCTATGAGGATTATTTTTTAAAATGCTGTGTCTCTCCAAGTATTTGTGTATTAGTTTTTCCGTAGCTTTCCCGTTTGTTTATTCATGGCTTTGAAATCAAAGTTTTCCTTGTCTTATGCTGTCTACCCTGCTATTTTACAAGTAGTTGGTTGGTGAATGAAAGAATTTGAGTTTACCAAGGGAACTTTTCTATATGTGCCGCGTCCCATCAGCTTGTAGGCAAGCATAGGTGTCCACGACTTCCTGTCTTTAAAAGCTCTTCAAGTGAATTATCAGACGTAAATTAATGAAGAACCCACCAACTGAAACTTCATGATCGAAAAAAAAAACACAAATGGTTGGTTAATTGTTACGATATAGCTATCCATTTATATGGGGAACACAGTGAGAATCAAACTCATTAATTAAAATGTGGGGTCAACCAGACTAACCATGCTAACATTACTCCTGGAAGGGCGTTTCCTATGTGCGTGTATATATTTACATATATGTTTATGAATGTACCTGATTTTACATGTTCGCTCAGTTGTGTATATATGGATGCGTGTGTTCCTGTACATTTGCGTGTGTGTATGTTCTATGCGTGTGTATGTGCCTGTGTGTGTATGTGTGTGCGCGCACCATGTATATGTTTATGTACGTCATTTATGCTTCTGTGCCTTCGCATATCTGTATGTGTGTGCGCATATTCCTGTCTATTTCCAGGAGACCACAATTTAAACAACCTAAGGTGCGCAGATGATACAGTGCTTATAGCAGACACAGAAAGAAAGCTACAAGACCTCCTACAGAAGGTAGCAGAAGAAAGTAACAAGAAAAGACTAGAAATAAACTGCACGAAAACCGAATGCATGGTCATCAGTAAAAAGGGTAGCCCAAAATGCCAAATACAGATCGGGGATACCAGAATCAAGCAGGTACAAAAATTTAAATATCTGGGAAGCGTTATAACAGAAGACGGAATATGCGACACAGAGATCCGAATGCGAATGGGCATGGCGAAGGAAGCATTCCAGAAGTTGAGTAAAGTATTAAGAAACAGGACAATTTCGCTAGAAACAAGGAAGAGAGTACTAGATTGCTACGTGCTGTCCGGCCTTCAATATGGCAGTGAATGCTGAACAATACCATTAAAGATGAAGTTTTTACTTGAAGCAACTGAAATGTGGTTCTATAGAAGGATGCTGCGAATATCATGGATCGAGCATGTGAGCAATGATTAGGTTTTGGAAATGATGGAAACAAAAAGGAAATTAATACTGAGCATCAGGAAGAGACAGCTGAAGTTTCTGGGACACGCAATAAGGAAGGAGGGCTTGGAGAACCTGATACTAACAGGGCAGATAGAGGGGAAAACAGACAGGGGAAAGCAACGAATAACATATTTGAAGGACCTGATCAGGTGGATGATGGAACGAGGGTTGCATGGTGTAACAGGAGAAGGCGTGCTAAGAGCCACCAGAGATAGAGAAAAGTGGAAGGCCATGATCGCCTACGTCCTGAAGGGACAAGGCACATAGAAGAGAGAGTTCGTGCATATGTGTTCGTTCATGGCTTTGTACACATGCGGCTCTGTTAACGCATGCGTTGCCCAGCCAATTCGCACTAATTACTCGCTGATGACTGAAAGCTGTAATATTAATAGGATGAAAAAGTTTGCCCTCGTCAAGATGTGAAGTTTGTAGATATGTATTCTTAGAACAGCCTTCTCTCGTATTTAAATGAACAGTGACAAACAGCGCTAGTGTAAGGGAGGGGGGTCACTTGACTCAAGGTTCATCTTTGCCGAAATAACAATATTTTACATGGAAAAAATCAATAGGCTGATAAAAAATCCATGAGAGCAAACAATGTTGTCATAAAATGATATAAAAAGATAACATCATTGTTGTATTAACTTTTGAAATGGCAGCAAAGCGATCGAGCGATAACATGATTAAAAGGACAACTTAATTGCTGAAGAATAGTCTTCATTATTCAGAAGGGGATGATTAGTTTGGTTTGAAAGCGAAAGGGAGCTGGCTAGCTGCCCGATGACCTTGGTCACTCGATAAGCGAGAATTACTAGATGATGTTAAAAAAAATGTTTGAATAATTTGAAATAAAGAATTCATTCTAGTCAATTAATTCTCTCCATAATATGTACGCAATGCACTTTTCATACTTCTGATACTATCAGATAGATAAAAAAAAAATAGATACAATATTCAATGTTGTTCTACAGAAGGATGCTGAGGATACCATGGACAGAAAATGTGAGAAACGATAATGTTTTGAAGAGGATGCAAACGAAAAGGAAACTTATACTTAACCCCAGGAAGAGTCAGCTGGGATTTCTGAGACACCTAACGAGGAAGGGAACTTGGAGAATCTAATACACCTAGGACGTGTAGAGGGAAAGAGAGACAGCGGAAAGAAACGTGAGGCATGGGCTTGAACAAAAGAAAGTTAGAGGAGGGTTTGGAAGAGGAGCCAAGAGGAAAAGTTTAAAACAACAACGGATAGAGGAGGTGGAGGTCCATGATCGCCCACGACCTGAAAGAACACCGCACATAAAGATAATAATCATCTATTTCACTTTCTGATATTACTAGGTACTGGTGGTTCACATGCTGGACAGCACGTATCCCCTGCATTTAAAATAAATTCCGATATCTTCTGCCTTACCGCGGTCAATCAGTTAAGTTAAATAAGTAATATACACTTTGGGCGATCATGTCTTGAAAGAGACATGACTGACTGCGCAGAAGATTATCCCGCAGTAGGTTGCCATTGCTTTCTGAGGTAGACTGGTTGCCAGCCAAGGCTATAGAACACAATCTGTCCTGTTGGAAAAGACAGATTAATACGTTTCCCAAGGGTATTTGTGCGTAATCGAATGCAAGGAATTCAACTGGAATTCAAACTCGGCACCCGGATTTCTCGTTCCGAGTCGATATCCACTGCACCACAATGCACATCCCTTACTCTGTGTGTGTGTGTGTGTGTGTGTGTGTGTGTGTGTGTGTGTGTGTGTGCGTGTGTGTTTTACTAACTTTGGTCGCCAAGTGAAAAAAAATCCTTCACTAAATAAACATTTACTGTTTTATATATATATATATATATATATATATATATATATATATATATATATATTAATCATTTTCCCCCAAGCAAGATAGTTTAACTGCCACTGTTGCGCAGGGGGTTACATAGGAGAAAGTGATGAGAAAGATGCGTTAGTTATAGGGGATGTCAGAAAGAGGGTAATAGACGGATGAGAATACCGGTGTAATGGAGGTGGGTGGAGAAAAGAGAATGAGAGAAAGGATGCAAGTTAGTGAGATAGGAGATGTCTGTTAACCTTACATTTAAATTCCTGTAGATTGTAGCTGTCGGGGAAGCAAGTATATGGAAGGGAATTCCGTATTTGAATGTGTCGGTATTCTGTTAGGCTATTTGTGAAGTATGACGAAATGACACTCTATGGACGGCAGCCCGGTGACTAGAAATGTTGCGTTATAGTCAACTATGATTTGATATTTGTCTGCTTCGTACTCATATATGTCAGAACTAGCAGTATAGCCCGGCGTTGGTGGGGTGTAATGAAAGCTTTAAAACTAATCCATGGTCCTGGAGCTCAGACTCTTTGAACGTTGGCACGAAAGATTAAAAAGCAATAGTTGTTTCCAGTTAAATCGAAACCGTAAACTGAACGAAAAATGAATGGATGTAAGTCAAAGTTTGGTTTCCTGGTATCGATATCAAATAAGTTTTTTCGTCGTAAAATGAATTTTGAAGACTAAATAAGTCCTCTGAGTAAATGGTATCATGGCTGAGACTAAGAACTACAATTATAGCTACTTAGAGCCAAACTTGAAGCAAAAACTAAAATAAAAGGACTGAAAAAATAGACATACAGGCAGATAAACACAAACAAACATCTTGTCTTTTATATATATATTATCGATTTTCTGCACTATTGTAAGAACTGCAACCTTGAAACTCATGAATATCGTTTATTATGCCTTTGTCTATGAGTGTATCAAATTTGATTAAAATCGGACCACTCCTTCTATATCCAGATTTTTTCGATTATCGATTTTCGATATTTATCGGGGATTCCTCGACACAAAACCTAGCTAAGAACACTCGCAGATGCTTATAGGACAACTGTGTAAATTTTCAAGAAAACGGTTCAGCCGTTTCGGAGTTTATAGGTAACGGACACACACACACAGACACACGCACACACACACATACACACACAGACAAAGTTCCATTTATAAATAAGTTTAGATCTAATATCTCCCCAGGCTGCATCGGAAAATATGTTAACTGGGGCTTAGTTTGTGCTTGTTGCAGATGCTACGTACTGTTATCGTGTCTCTGGTGTCACTGGAATTTCGGGACCAAAACACTGTCAAGCAGTATGCACTTGATCTCTCTTTGCTGGCTGATGTGGATGATACATTGAGAACTGAGACTGAGTATTTTGAGGGTACGAATTTCTTTCCTATGAAGACTTACCAGTGTTTCAACAAACGTGTACAAGGTTAAATAAATTGTTGTCTAAAGTACGTAAAAACGAAATTAACACTGACATCTAATTTTAAGCGATATATTTACTAAAATTGCATAAAAATATCTTGAAATACTAAAGATTAAATTTATTTAATAAAATCGCCATTTGCTTCAACCACAGCCTCTAGACGACTTCGAAATCCCCTGCATTTTTTTAGGCGGTCTTCTTGTTTAAGTTGGTGAATGATACTGTAATAATTACCTTCAGTTTATCTTTGTCACGGTGCAGTGTCTTGTTGCCATACATACTCTTTAACAGCCACGCTCTTGACCCGAGGCAAAACTACCATCTCAAATCACTTTATTTAGGCCACCGTGTTGAGTTTCAGACCATGTGGGAAGGTGGATGAAGGCATAACGTCACCATCGCTAGTGACCACTAGTGATCAACATGATGTTGATTGGATATATCTTACAACTCTTTCTCCTCAGATTGATACCAATAAACACCCTGAGATATTCATATTTATGCTTCCGGTGCGAATTCCAAGTAGCTCAGCATACCATTTTCAAACTTTTGGTGGAGTGAATTGTGTCATGGTAATCTTTTTCTCACAGACGGTCTCCACCCAACACTACTATATTGTGCAGAAATTAAAAATATAAAAGGGTGATAATTTACCCATCGCATCCTGTATATTCAGTATGTCCAATGTGTCTGGGAGTTGTTTTCTATATTCTGTCTATTCATTTGTACATAAGTATTTGTTTAGTAAATTTGCAGTTAAATTCAGGTCTTGGATCCAAAAATTAGATTTGCCGATTTCGTAAATCTTATTGTATTGAAAGCAATCATAGTTGTCCTCCCCTTGAATTCTTCTTCTTCTTCTCTGTGACCTGTCCCTTCAGGACGTAGGCGATCATGGCTTTCGATGTCTCCCTATCCCTGGTGGCTCTTAGCACGCCTTCTCCTGTTACACCATGCAACCCTCGTTCCATCATCCACCTGATTAGATCCTTCAAATATGTTATCCATTGCTTTCCCAAGTCTCTTTTTCCCTCTATCTGGCCTGTTAGTATCAGATTCTTCAAGCCCTCCTTCCTTATTGCGTGTCCCAGAAACTTCAGCTGTCTCTTCCTGATGCTCAGTATTAATTTCCTTTTTGTTTCCATCATTTCCAAAACCTAAACATTGCTCACATGATCGATCCATGATATTCGCAGCATCCTTCTATAGAACCACATTTCAGTTGCTTCAAGTTTTTCCTTAATCTTTGATGGTATTGTCCAGCTTTCACTGCCATATTGAAGGACGGACATCACGTAGCAATCCAGTACGCTCTTCCTAGTTTCTAGCGAAATTGTCCTGTTTCTTAATACTTTACTCAACTTCTGGAATGCTTCCTTCGCCACGCCAATTCACCTTCGGATCGCTGTGTCGTACTTTCCGTCTTCTGTTATAACGCTTCCCAGGTATTTAAATTTTTGTACTTGCTTGATTCTAGTATCCCCGACCTGTATTTGGCATATTGGGCTCAGTAAAAAGGGCAGCCTCTTGAATTACTCTATTATAAAAATTGATAGGTGAACTTCACATATGTACAGTTGATAAAATGATTTGAGAAAAATTTCAATAAAACCTTAAAATCTCGGATATTTTCTTGACTCTTATAAAATTACTATTTCAGGGCTTTTAGCAGAATTCTATCAATCAAGGTCAACCGCAGTAGGAATCGCAGTCATTTTAAACTCCATGATTCGTTCATTGGCTGTATAGTCACACACGGCTTCAATTTTAGAGTTATCTTCTCTTACGCTGATTGCTAACCAAGGCTAAAAAGACCAATATGCTTTACTATTTACTCATAGTTGTCGATTTTTTTTAATTCAGTGTTCCCCTTCTCATAGACCCGTTACTCCCCAAGCTCATAGAAGCCAGTCTGTCCTGCTGCTTACGCATGACTGGGGGAGAACAGACGAATTCATGCCTTCCCTATTTGCGCGTAAGTGATTGTAACGAACTCAACTGGAATTCGAAGTAAACTCTCTGACTCCCCATCCAAGCCAATATCCAATACTCCACCCTTCAATAGTAGAATTATTGTTATTTTTACGACACTTCTCCAAAGCTTTTTTCAATTCTCCCTCAGAATTTTTTCAGAAAAATTAAATAATTCTCCTTAATCGAATGTAATCCCACTTGATGACAAGAACTTTTTTGTTATGCTAAACTTGCAGGATGTTGTGCTTCTTAGAAACTGCAATGAATCTGAAACCTTTGATAAAACATCAGAAATGGCTGAAACCTTCGATAAAGAACCAGAAAAGGCTGAAACATTTAAGTAGCGCAATAATGGAAATATTTCAGAAAATAACTTTTAAAATTTCAATTTTCTTTATTAAAAATATACGAATGACGTATCTTGTGTAGGGCATACGATCCTCACTCGATGTGCAATTATAGCTTTAAACTAAAATAAATTAAGATTAATAAATAAATATTTAAGGATGCTTCATCGTAGATCAATGATTACTTAAGTAATATCACACACTTATTCGCTAGTGTAGTGTGTTTTATTCTTATTGAGTTCGCTACAGGTGCAGTTTTGGATCATACTAACCCGAGATTGCTAATTGTTTGTACTATTTTTTTTCAAGGAACTAAGAATAACTAAAGTCCAATTATTATAAGTTTTTATAATTTTCAAAGCAAAATTAATTTATATTTCTCTACTGGAAGGTTGCTGGGTCCATCCTAAATAAGAAAACAGTGCAGGTGTGTTGATTCAAGAAAGATCTCTGGCGCTAATCGGATCCTCGGAATTAAGAGTGTAAATTAGTTATTTTTGGCAAATTTTCAAGAGCAAGCCGGATTAAGAGAAATAAAAACAGCTGCAAGTTATCAGTATCCTGCTGTCAATAGATTAATCCAAGCAAAGAGAGCGGCGTGACAACGATCCAAATGATGTATCTTGTCTAACGTCAACTATCCTGCCGAGCGTGATACCATTTTGACCTAAGAACAGATTAGACATCTAGATCTGACAATGACAGATGCAAGCAATGCTCAGAATGAAAAACAAATTACTTCTTCGCTTTATTAATTCTTTTATCGTTCGACTGGAATTTTCTATTTTACACCCGAATTAATAGAACAATTTCTTTATGATGCTGTCTTTTTACCGATACTGAAGGATATCTTTTAATTCTGCTATTAATATTCAGAGAAATATATTTGGCAAGTATATTTTGTACTTATTTAAATTTCAAGTTTGGGTTCTGGCTTTGTTCAAAGAAAAATAAAAGACAAAAGAACTTAGTTATTTAAATGTAAAACTGCTTGTTTTAATAGTGTTTTCAAGACAACGTTAGTGTGTAACGGATAAGATATCTCAGCCATAAAATAACGTCTCGCAGAATGGATAAAAAATGGGCGTATTTGTTCTGGCTAACGATTATGTTTTATTAACTATTGATAGTGAGTTCGAGTTTTACGAAAGAGGCTGTGAAAACTGTCAGCTCATTTTATCGCTGTTGATAGTAGCTGACTCCTCCTGTCATGATTAATTTTGCAAGAGTTAAATCGAAACTGGAGATATTCTAGTGACGTAAAAGTAAGAAAATTCCTTCTTAAAATATTGCATTCAAATTTTATTTTTAGCTGTAATATTTTAAGTAAGAAACTTCTTATTTTTTACTTCACTACAATATCTTGTCCTTTACTTTTCCAGGTTTAATAACTTGTCCTGTTCTTTTCCAGGTTTAATATAATCTTAAGAATATTACTTTTCATGCGCGAATTTTTCAATGTAATCCATGATTTTCCAGGCATTGTTATAAAATGTAAATTTAATTCTGAAAGCCTCATTCGAAAATATTAAAAAGATAAAAGTTATATGCAACTGATTAAAAAACAATAAAAATTGATTATTTATAATAATTCTGATAATCAATTCTGATAAAGTGATAAGCAAAGTTTGATAGACAAAAATGATAAGATATCATCAGAATTTAAATATTGAAAACCGCAGACAAAAATATTAAATACAAAAGTTATAAAGAATAGGATTTATTATTAGAAGCGTTAGTTACTCACCTACTTATGTAGTTAGTTTTCTTTTTTCGGACTTTACATATTCTGATGTAACTTTTTTCTATGGAATCAAAATTCAAATTTTCTTTTCAAAATGTAGTTAAGAAGGCGTCCAATCTCTCTGTTTGAAATTTGGTTGACAATTGAATTAATGGTGAAGCTTGAAACTTCCTAAATTCACTTAATGTCGGACTTAAGAATATATTCAACCACTGCCGTGGTTGAATGATTAAGACGTTAAACTGAAATGTTTAACGACGTAATAGAATTTGAACGGGTATTTTAATGTCGTGGAACACGAAAGGAACGTATTTAATAATTGAATTTAGAATGATGATTCATCAGAAAACTGAAATGGCAAAACCCGGATGTTTTCATCGGTATTTCTAGTTAATATTACACTTTTCTAATAAGCATCGACTCCTTGGTTTCTTTCCATTTAAAAAAAAAATTAATATTCTGATTTAATTATACAGTCCTTTTTTTTTCTAATTCTTATCAAATTACTATTTTACCAATCATCACTTTATAGTGGAATTAAATTTCCACTTTTGAATTTTCTTTAAATTGCATCATTATCAAAACTATTCTGTTGTACCTTTTCTGAGGGTGATACAAACATTGAGATTCTGGCAATGTCTGATGCCTTCTGCTTGCGGGATTCAGTAAGCGGAAGAAAATATTACCGAATCTAATCGTACTCAAACTTTTCAAGAATAGTCAGAAAATGGAAACAAAAGAACACTTATACTTAAAATGTGGAAAAAGTGTTTGGAAAACTTGACTCTCACGGAACATATTAAAGGCAGTATGTTTTGGCAGTCCTGCTCTAGATTTAGATATTCTTGATAAAATTCAAAGAAGGATCTGCAATGTTAGTTGTCTTTACCTAACATCTCGGCTTCAATCAATTTCCCACAGTCGTAACATAGCTTCCTTGTGCCGTTTCTATAAATAATTTTATGGTAACTTTTCTGAACAATTTTCCTCTGTGGCACGTAGACTTTTATGAATTTCAGCGCAAAACAAGATTGGCGGTAAGGTTACATCGTTTCGCAGTTGAAATGGCTACAATAGTAAGTTCTATGATAACAATTTCTTCTCTCGTACTTCTCGCTTGTGGAACTCTCTTCCGGCTTCTTGATCATCACAGTTCAGATGAAATATCTTCTGTCTTAATTCTTGTTCTCTCTATCCATAATAGTGTTTTTCTCATATTCTCTAAAACTCATTAATATGCTTGCATCATAGTGGATTTATTGCCTTGCTTGGGGTGAAATAAATTTTAAAAAGAGGTTCAGAAGAAGATAGCGAATAAGCTACCTAACATGCTTGTGTAAATGGATAGCAGAGCAGTGATTGGGAGAGACAGCATAAACACAAAATTAATTATAAAAGACAGAAAAATGGGGAGAGTCTGACTCCTCCTGCCGTCCTCAACCTTTGAAAGAGACAGACGTAGCAAAAAAAATACGTACTGCTGACATGTATGGGCATAAACAGCCCAGTTTTCACTCTTCAGTCTCGATAGTCCAAAAGGGTACCCACGTCCTTGTGGGTGGTGAATTATTTTTCACGCTACAATCCCTTTCTCACAGAAGAAACGTTGCAATTTTCTGACTGCTCTTTCACTATTTCCATGGAAAGTGTTCCACTAATTGTAACCTATACGACTAAGACCCGCTATGGTAGGCATATTATACCAAACCAAACTCCTTCGTACCATATTCCATTGGGGAGATGTTTATTTCCACGAACAACTGCTATGTTGAACTGACCCTCAAGAGAATGCTTCCCCGATCACTATAACCTTAATTTATCCCACATATCCCCTAAATTCCACCTTTTACACGTTGAGTATCAATTTCGAGTGGCTCCTGAGCATATATATTCAAGTAACTGAAACTACTCAACGTCTTAAGGACACATGGCCCAGGGGATATAGAGGTTGTTTAGTTCCTGTGACTTGACCCAAAGAGTTGTGAGTTTAATACCAGGCTACAGCAGTGGTGAACAAGTAACTTGCAGGATTAAAAGGAGATAACTCATGACTACTAAAAGAGATATTACTACGTAAGGGGTGAGAATGATATACCCCAGTCATTGTAATAAAGGGATCGGTTCGAAATTACTAGCATCTGAAGAAGGCCGGAGCGTACAACGAGTGAAACGTCGTACTAATGGCAACAAAGATGAGGACGATAGTCCGAATAATGTAAATACTGTAAATACTACCTCATCTCAGAAATATAGACAAGTATCTATTTGCTAATGCTCATCCAGTCAAAAGCCTAAGAGTCACTCAAAGTAGAGAGTTACTGAATTAAATGTAAATACTGTAAATACTACCTCATCTCAGAAATATAGACAAGTATCTATTTGCTAATGCTCATCCAGTCAAAAGCCTAAGAGTCACTCAAAGTAGAGAGTTACTGAATTAGATGTGTTGTTGAGACTTGAGAGGATGAAATAGGAAATGAAGATTATTACGACGTGGGAGATAGGTAACGATTGACCCTAAACCTTAAGAGGTTAACATTGTGTGTCCACAGGGAAAGCATCAATCGTGGAGTGTGTTGCACACAGCTTCTTCTCAAGGAACCATCACAAATTTTGTGGAATATTTTTACTTACAGATAGAATATGAATGGAATGAGAGTGATTTGACCCTGTGAGTGGGACATGGTAGGTCTTAGGTGTGAAATAGTGGAACGAAAGAATAAAACTCGTACCTGGAATTGGAACTCGACTCTCCGATGAAAAATTCCGTACCATTATAGATTACGTCAAACGCAAATCCAAGCTTACAGCGCATGGTATTCCAAAGTGGTTACTCATTTTGGCACTGACCAGGATCGATATTGTTTAACTTTTGTGGTCGTACGGAAACCGGTGTTTCAGCATGAAAAGCTGATCTGAACTCTATGACCAAGTAAAAATTTCACGTTAGTTAATATAACAAACCCGACTGGAATTGGAACTCGGCTTTCCAATGTAAACTTCCGAGCCATTATCCATTACACCGCCCGCCCATCCAAGCCTACAGAACTTGGTGCTCTTAAACGACCGCACATCTAGTTGCTCGCCAGGCCCAACGCTGCTTAATTTCAATAATTATACGAGAATCGATGTTTCAACGTGATGTTGTCGAAAGTCTGTCTGTCTGTCTGTCTCTCTCCCTCTCTACATCTCTCTCTCTATCTCTCTCTCTCTCTCTCTCTCTCTCAGTGGTATCATTTTTTTTACCTAATTTTTGCCTAATTTTAAACTTTTCATGCCTAATTGAAGGATTGGTTTTGTTTTTTTTAGCAGAAATTTCTTTGACTGGAGAATTATTTTTTATTTTTTCCCTAGTCAGTCAGTCTCTTTCTTTCTTTTCTCCTTTTGGCCGGCTGTATTTTAGTTAGTTTGGTGTAGAGGTCACACTGGCTATTTAATTAACCCTCCCGGCATTCTCTGGGCAACAAGTTATTTTTTTTCAACTCACTGGCAGTAAGAATGAGACGGAATCGACTGTTTTGAATATTCTTAAAAGTAAGCCATTTTTTTTTCTTTTTTGCCTAATTTTTGCCTAATTTTAAAATTTTCATGCCTAATTGAAAGATTGTTTTTTTTTTTTAGCAGAGATTTCTTTGACTGGACTTTAAAACTTAGCAAGTCACCACCTCTTTTTTCTTCTTTTCAATTGGAGTAGATTAAACTATCGCCCGGTTCACACTCCACCCACGTCTATTGAACAGGTGAAGAGGCTCATCCTTTGTTCCCTGCTGAGGATGTGGTTTCCGGCTTTCTCTTGTCCAATCTTTTTACACTTTTCTTTCTTTTTTTTCAATTGGAGTAGATAGACTGAACTATCGCCCGGTTCACACTCCACCCACGTCTATTGAACAGGTGAAGAGGCTCATCCATTGTTCCCTGTTTAGGATGTGGTTTCTGGCTTTCTCTTTTCCAATCTTTTTACTCTTACGTAGCCCCCTGCAAATCATGCTTATAAAATCTCAATGCGATTAAGACATAAAATAACATTCGTTTTTTTATTGGTTTTTCCCCCTTTTTTGGTACCAAAAATTGCTCATGCACTGTTTACTCATTGGATAAATTCAATTTCCTTTGGCACAATTTTAATAACAATTCCAGTGGAACATTTAAAATGAAATATTTTAGTATGAACAAACTCGTTGATCATTGGTTGCTATTCCTGATAACCCTGTCTGGCACGCAGGTCAAGGTTGATTACATCCTTTGTCATATTCGCTTTATAATCTACAAGTATCAGCTTGAAATAGTACTGGCTGTTGTTCCACGCGAACGTAGAACCGTGTGCTCGGTCGATGATTATCGCCGACAAGTAGATTTCTATTTAGGTATCTCCTGACAGACTAATTAACAAAAGTAGCCATCAATGACGCACAATCTAATGCGAGTCGATAAAGGATTCGGTCAAATGGCCTCACCTTTGTTGTTTCAGTTGGTACCTTTCATTCGATGGGTTCTCCAGCCATCACAAGGTAAAGTTCGCATCTGGCATTCTCCAATCTTTTAACGACACCCTCTACAAATATCTGGCAGGATTTCTTTTAAATGTTTTCTTTTTCTAAACATATACTGTTAAATATAAGAGACAATGAATGCCTATTATGTTTAATCATGAGCCGTTCTAAACATCGAATTTGGCTTTAATTTCAGGTGAAAATAAAGACAAAAATTATCCAACATTTGGATAATTTTTTATTAAGTTGGTTCAAAACTTTCGGCTCACATGAGCCATCTTCAGAGAGGTTACAAGGACGTTAGCATAAAGACATCGACCATCAGCGACGATTTTATCTTGTGCTGACATAAAATTTTGCTAAGCAACAATAACAGTTACCAAATATAGCAAACACAGTTCGTAAATTTGTAATACTTAGAACCAACTTAATAAAAATCTTAGTTTTGGCCCCAAGATTGTTGTTTTTTAAGTAGTTTTACTGATATAAGTCATTTTGGCAAGCAGGTCTTTTATCGTAAAGTGCTCGATATCGCCGTGGAGATAGAGCGTTGATAATTTGAGTGTGAAGAATTCAGCACTTTAATTGAGCAAGTTCATGCCGACTTCGAAATTTCATGAGAACACTGCTATGATGTCTTCACTCATAGGGGCTCTGTTTTGAGATATATATATATATATATACTCGTCAAAGAATTCCAATGAAACTATAAACCAATATACTTTCTTCTTTAGAACAATATTTTGTTACAAGGTGTCAGAAACGGTGAATATATCCTTAGGTGTTACGATATTTTCGTTATGTCCAATGAAATATTGTTTAACATTGCCTTGAGATGAACCCCAAATGAGAAGAGAACAAAAAAATCGTCATAGGACAGTGATCATGAAACTGAACCAAAAAATAAGTTTCACATGAGGTTAAAATAGGCAAAGTATGAAAGGCTTCAGTGACAGATAACGATTGCAGATTTATGTCCTAGTCAGGACGAAAAGGGTATTAATACACCAGAGGAAGACAGTAAACAGGTCGTATCGTGTTGCTTACTTCAATAAAGATGCAGATGCTGACAATGATTCATCTCAGGAAATAGGAGAAAGGCTAATGGAACCTGTGCGAAAAATGAAATCAACGAACAGAGTTCAAATTCCAGTTGAGTTTGTTGTGCATCATGCAAGAAGAAATGACGATTTGTCTCTAAGGTATTTATATTTTATATTAACATTCGCCAAATACAGGGCTTGATAGCCACTCAAGATAGTGTTTAATCGATTGATTTTCACCTCTATCTGCATATGCTTTCGATTCCTATGCCAATCACATGCAAGTATCACACAAATTTAACCGTTTTCCCCGATACAGGAAAATAAAGTTTGTCTTTTGTTTGTTTTTGTTCATATTTATATCAAATTGTTTTATTTTGTTGACAATGACCAATTCTTCAATTTTACTATAAAACATACTGGTAGACATTTTACCATAAAAACATGTTGTTGGTCATTTTTGTATAAAAATGTATTGCTAGTAATTTTACTATAAAAATATATTTTCATACTTTCCTAGTGTTTTAATTTCTGTTTTAGGATTCGATAATTGGCCATAGCGGATGTGCCTTGTGGTGCAGTGGATATCGACTTGGAATGAGAAATCGGAGAGCCGATTTCGAATTCGAGTTGCATTCGTTGCATTCACTTACGCGCAAATAATCTTGGGAAAGGTATTAATCCGTCTCTTCCTCCCAGTTATGGGTTAAATAACAGGACAGATTGGGCTCTATAGCCTTGGTTGGCAACCACTCTACCGCAGAAATTGATGGCAACCTACTGCGGGAAAATCTTCGTCCAAGTGTGTATCACGCGTTACACTTAACTGACTGACTGAATTGCTCATAGCTGAGACCCTAACAACAGCAATTAAGAGACGATTCCACGCTCCTCAAAACAGCGAATCTTCCGATCGGAGGACTTGCTGCTCGATGTAGTCTGTTCTACTTTAGGTATCGGGTGAATTTGAGACCCAATAGATGTTTAAAGCATACAACTGGTCATTATGACTGGAAAGAACTCAGGATTAAAATAACTATGATAAGGATATTCGTGAAATAATGACAAGTGAGGAATTACGAAGAGGTTGATAAGAGAGGGAAGAAATGAGAAAGAAAGAGAAGAGATGATGTCATCGCGGAACAAGTGAATGACTTGACTGATTATTTAATCAACTAGCTCTCTAGTGATCGAGGCTCGTTAAATCGACTTGCAGTTCTCTTTTGTGGTTCAATTAATTTCATTTGCTGCGCAACTCTCTTCCAATCGAAACAGATTTACGGCTGCTGATCAGGCAAAGGATTCAATTTGATGCGATCCGCTTTAATGGATTATATTTATCAGAAGTTCGTTGCTTGAATCTCGTGACAATTACTTTGATTTTCAATCAGTTTATGCAGAGGAAACACATTTGAATGTAGTCATTTTGCGAATCAACACAAATACACACAGACTAAACAAGCGACCACTAAACAAGGTGTAATCTGTCGTTCAGCCCAGAGACTTGTATGTTTCTTCGTTGCTGCATTTTACTTGAGTCTCAGTATTAACTTAAAAGTGTTTTATTCAAATAAGATCTTATAAAACTCTGCAAAGAATCGGAAATTTGTCAATTCCGTTCACATAAGAAAGACTAAATTCGAGTTACCGTTTCAATGAAGAAAGGACATTTTTACCGCATGAACTTTACAAAAGGTTTATAATTTCTGAAACTTTAAACCTTGTACTTTTAATCGGATAGCATGTACTCAGGATTTATATTGTCATTCGGAAAGACGTTACTTTTTTTAAGCATTTCACCTCAAGGAAGGCGATTGTGTTACTAAGACGCAAGGGGTTACTGGAAGCGGATGAGAATGAGATGACTTTAGTGAGGAGAAAGGACAATAAAAGAACATAACATATAACAAAAAATAGCGATTGACGTTGAAATAATTTTTTAAGATTAACAGGGAAGCAAAAAATGAGAAAAGAAATCCAGAGGTGAGATATTAAAAAAAAAATGCTGTTATAATAGCTAGAAGTATCCGTAAGTTATCTTTCAAAAGTAAAACGGTGGGACCTAGTTGCCAATCTAGTAGTCCGCTTAAGTTCATGCGGTCGAGACACCACGGAGGAGAGAGAATTAGAATAATTGTCACTAAAATATTTATAGAAAAAAGAGAGGCGGTGGGAAGAGGATTAAAGCCAGGATTAACAGGTCAGGACTCGTCTTTAAATTTTGTCGAGAATCTCCAGATATATAGTAGGGGCACCAAACCAGAAATATCAACAAAAACACACTTTAATAATTAAATAAAAAATTGCGGGATGTAAAGTGACTTCAGCGGAAGGACACAGAACGATCACAACGCGGATATCAGGCGCAGTAGTCGAGAACTCTCGCTTTTTTCGGTGGTAATATGGAGATTGTTTTAGGTCTATCTGAACATGAAATTTGTATATTTCGATTCATTTGAGGTACAGGAAGCAATAGCAACGGAACTTAAGCAATTTACTTTTATTGGAGACTTGATAGTTGTTCTATATGTGCATGCATGGCCAAAGCCACATTTATAAATGTACTTAAATCACGTGACCAGACTACATGATTTGTTTTCACTCGACCCCTGTAGCACTTACGTGTTCTTTTGAAGGCACTGCTACGATCTTCTGTGATTAAACGACGGTATTATGAACAGTAAGTTTATTAGAATAATTATTGATGGTTCTTTAAGTTTGTTTGTTTTTGTTTTTTTTGTTTTGTTTTTGTTTTTGTTTTTTGTTTTTTTTTTACTTTAGTCTGACAACAGTTAATGCTAGACAATAAAAGTGTAGGATTTTGCGGAACTTATCAGCAAAATAAAGATTGATTCCAAACCCTGAAAATCATCATCCTAAATTCTGTATCTAAACTTATTTATAAATGGAACTTTGTTTGTGTGTTTGTATGTGTCTCTCTGTGTGTGTGTGTGTGTGTGTGTGTGTGTGTGTGTGTGTGTGTGTGTGTGTGTGTTGCCTATAGACTCCGAAACGGCTGAACAGATTTTCTTGCAAATTTACACAGTTGTACTATAAGCGTCTGCGAGTGTTCTTAGCTATGTTTTGTGTCGAGGTGCCCCCGATAAATATCGATAATCGAAAAAATCGGATTATAGAAGAAGCGGTCCGATTTTAATCAAATTTGATACACTCATAGACAAAGACATAAGAAACGATATTCAGAAGTTTCAATGTTGCAGTTCTTACAATAGTGCAGAAAATCGATAATATATATATATATATATATATATAAAAGGCAAGGTGTTTGTGTGTGTATCTGTTTATCTGTCTGTATGTCCTTTATACAAATCCACAATTTTTATCCGATTCTCACCAAACTTCATACAAATATTCTTTAGGCTGAGTCTGAGCTCCAGGACCATGGATTAATTTTAAAGCTTTCATTACACCCGAGCAACGCCGGGCTATACTGCTAGTCTTATATAGAGACAAACACCAAGTACTGGCGCCGGTGTATAGTATGCAATACTACCATCTCTGAGGTGGATACCACATTAGAAATATCGATCAGCGAAGATTTCAAGAGCTAAAATCGTTTGAACATGCATAATTAGGTACTTCTCAATAACACCGTCTCTTGTGTTATTTAAATTAATTTTTGAGATATTCTCATAAACTGAATCTATGACGTTCAAGGTCCCTTGATTTTATACGGATTGAAAAAAATACCTCCGTTTGGATAAAGTTCTTTCAACGAAATCAGTTTCGAGTTAAAGGAAAATAGCGTACAAATAATACTTGTGAGATTTTTCGTTTTTACAAAAGAAACATTCAACCGTCAATGACCGAACAGATTATGTTATTGCCAGTTGAATTTCATAATTTCAAGTCAACTACCTGCTATCTTGTATCTCTTTCTAGTATCATTGGTTGTTCCCTTCCAATCTTTTTAGTAGTGTGGAATGTTAACATTTTGATTATCCTCTCTACTATAATAAAGATTTTTTTGCATTTGTGTATATATATATAGTCATCCGCAGACGGATCTGTTTCGCTGTATCACAGCTCATCCGTACGATAAGACATCCGATTGCTTTTACCCAGGATTGAAACCCGACCGAATTGGCGTCAGTCGGCGATTCTATGAGCGCTCGGTAGAAGGAGGCAGACATTTATGACCCTCCGGTCACGCTCAGAGAGAGAGAGACAGACAGACAGACAGACAGACAGACAGACAGACAGACAATATTGGGGCAGCATCGGCTCAGTTCATTCTCTTTACTACTAGTTATGAAAGCGATTGCCACGCGTTTGCTCTTTAACAGTGCATTATTAGTTTGTTGTTTTTTTGGGGATTTTTTTTTTGTTTGTTTTTTTTTTTTGCAATAGTTACATCGTTGAGTAGTAAAGAATATATATGTATCCTCTTTATTATAATAAAGAACATTATGTATTCATTTGTGCGTATATATATATATATATATATATATATATATATATATATATATATATATATATGACAGGAGTGATATATATATATATATATATATATATATCACTCCTGTCATATTCAGGGATTTGGATTTTTTATTATGTCTTAATGTAAGATATTCAATAGTAGGTGCATCAATATATATGTTGCCGTCATTTTAGACGGCACAGGCGCACTCCTATATAATAGGGCCGTTTCAATTAATTTTTATAGTAAAATCATTCAACATATTCTTATCGTATGCATTTCCATAGGAACGTTAGCTTGCATTGCCCAAACTGTCAGTTCAAATTTACAGACCCACTTTAAAAAAAAAAACATTTTTAAAAAATTCGAATTATCAAATTGTTTGTTTTTATTGGTGCGAATTGATTGATTGATTTACATTTAAGGGTTATTTAAAATTGAAGCATATTTGGGATGGTGGAATTAAAAGATTAATTGTTTTTGTGAGTAAATATTGCATAAACAATTTTGTGAGAATAATGAAGACTTATAAATATACACGCTCTACTATTTAACCCATAGATGGGATGAGAGGATAGAAATATACATTTTTCAAGGGTATTACATGTAAGGAAATGTAATGAATCCGACTGGAATTCGAATGCAGCCTTCCGAGGTCTTATGCCGAGCCACTATCGTTTATATTAATTAGTATGGAAACTTAACATGTTGATGATATCATTATAAATTTGTATCTTTCAAAGCTTGGTTTAATTTAGTACAAGGCTGAAACATTGGGGCTGAAAGTCATTAACAACGGCTTGCAATATTTAGCTTAATTGCATTGCGGCAATTGGTTTATATTTTCTTCTTCAATGAAATGTAACCGTAAAATGTTCATAAATGAAATCCAGCTGTTCAAGACTTTTAGGACTTTCAAATACACGCATTTTTTATCCAATTGAGAAAATTAACAGGTTTTACCGTATTTGACGTCATATAAGGTGCACTTTTTTTACTAAAAGTATCTTTTAAAATTCCTCTGCGTCGTATATGCCATATGAAGATTTAAGATTCGTGATCTTCTTCTTCTATGTGCCCTATCCTTTCAGGACGTAGATAATCATGGTTTTCCACATCTCCCTATCCCTGGTGGCTTTTAGCACGCCTTCTTCTGTTACCCTCGTTCCATCAACAAATTGATTAGATCCTTCAAATATGTTATCCGCTGCTTTCCCCTGTCTCTTTTTCCCTCTATCTGGCCTGTTAGTATCAGGTTCTCAAATCCCTCTTTCCTCATTGCATATCCCAGGAAGCTCAACTGTCTCTTCCTGATGCTCAGTATTAATTTTCTTTTCGTTTCCATCATTTCCAAAACCTCATCATTGCTCACATGCTCGATCCATGATATTCGCAGCATCCTTCTGTAGAACCACATTTCAGTTGCTTCTAGTTTTTCCTTCATCTTTGATGATATTGTCCAACATTCGCTGCCATATTGAAGAACCGACAACACATAGCAATCTAGTACTCTCTTCCTTGTTTCTAGCAAAATTGTCCTTTTTCTTAATACTTTACTGAACTTCTGGAATGCTTCCTTCGCCATACCAATTCTCCTTCGGATCTCTGTGTCGCACTTTCCGTCTTCTGTTATAACACTTCCCAGGTATTTCAAGTTTTGTACCTGCTTGATCCTAGTATACCCCACCTATATATGGCATATTAGGTTGCCCGTTTTACTGATGACCAAGCATTCAGTTTATTTGTAGTCCTTTCTTGTCACTCTCTTCAACTACCTTCTGTAGGAGGTCTTGTAGTTTCCTTTCTGTGTCTTAGGTTGTTTAAATTGTGGCCTCCGATGACGAATCCAGACATAATTTTTAGGGTTCTCAAAATATTCTCGCTGTATAAGTTGAACAGATCCGGTGAAAAGACACATCCTTGTCTTACGCACCTTTCTATCTTTGTATATCTGATGAATTCGTTACCTGTCTAGTCGGCCGAAATTAGCTTAGACTTTAGAGTAACTTTAATTATTTGTCTATATTTCTGAGAGGAGGTAGTATTTACATTATTTACATTATTCGGACTATTGTTCTCATCTTTGTTGCCATTTGTACGACGTTTCACCCGTTGTACGCTCCGGCCTTCTTCGGGTGCTAGGAATTTCGAACCGAACCCATTATTACAATCACTGGGGTATATGATCTTCATTCCTTGCTTAGATCCTCTTTTATTAGTCATGAGTTATCGCCCTCTAACCTTGTAAACTAAATTATAGGGTTATATGGAGATAACTGATGACTACCAAAAGAGGCTCTACACAAGGAATGAGAATGATATACCCCAGTGACTGTAATAAAAGTTTCGGTTCGAAATTTCTAGCACCTGAAGAGCGTACAACCGCCGAAACGTAATACAAATGGCAACAAAGATGAAGACAATAGTACGAATAATGTAAATACAGTAACTTTCATATACCTATTGTCAAATATAAAAGGCTATTATGCAGATTAAAAGTGTTATCATTGATAATATTCATTATATTAATTTCATCACGTTTAATATTAGTACTTTGATCCACTAAAATTATATGCAATAAATTCATATAATATATTTGTAAAATGTATTTGTTGCATAAATATCTTTCTTCAGCTGCATTGATATTAATACAATCACAATTTTTATATCCTAATTATTGTACTAAGACATTTATATTTCTTATATTTGGATATAAAACGAAGCTGCTATCAATTAACCATCATAGACAATCGCACCTACCTACCATTAGCATGGAACAGGCTTGCCTCCAAGAGAATAAAACACTACGCCTCCTTGGTCTCACACTCTCAGCGGACCTCAAGTGGAATGACTATATCGAATCCATTGCTAAAAATCCATTGCTATGAAAGTCGGCTCTCTGTGCAGAGCCCGGAAGTTTTTCCCGTCTGAATCTATCCTGCACATTTATAAATCTACCATCCGCCCGTGTATTGAATACTGCTGCCACATCTGGTCAGGTGCCCCTGCTATTCTCCTCGGGGTTCTTGACAGAATACAACAGAGAATCTGTAATGTGATCGATACCGACTTGGCAGGCCGGCTGCAGTCACTCTCTCACCGCCGTGACGTAGCTTCCATGTGCCTCTACTATAAATACTTTCACGGCTTCTGCTCCGATGAACTTAGATCACTGATGCCCCCTAGGTATTAATTTGCATGAGATACTAGATTAGCAACTAGGTCCCACCCTTTTACAGCGAAACAGATAATATGTAACCGCAATTTCTACTCTGACAGCTTTTTTTCTCGCACTTCCCGCCTGTGGAATTCCCTTCCGTATACTTGCCTCCCCGGCAGCTACAATCTCCAGGAGTTTAAATGTAAGGTCAATAGACACCTCCTAACACACTAACTCGCACCCATTCTTACCCGTCTATCACCCTCCTTCTGACATTTTCTATGTCTAACCACTCTTTCTCATCACTTTCCCCTATGTAACACCCTAACCACTCTTTCTCATCACTATCCCCTATGTAACACCCTAACCACTCTTTCTCATCACTTTCTCCTATGTAACCCCCTGCGCAACAGTGACAGTGAAATGCCTTGCTTGGGGTGAAATGATTAAAAAAATTAAAAAATAAAGACTTTATAAACTCCTGTCATGGATTGTTTAACCAAAGTCATACCTCATAAATGTAGCCTAGGCTGTACCATTTACTAATAATCTTAATAATTATTAATTTTTTCTTGATTTGCCCTGCTAAAGTTGAAGTGCGTCGTATACGCCGTCAAATACGGTAAATCTTTTGAGGTGCATCGACCCATCATATTTATAGTTAATTCAATAATCACTAGGTGGACGTTTTTGTAAGCTTGTACTTGACTAATACAGCTTTGTTTCTAGCTGAACTTTACCTATTAATTGCGCTAGAAGATACAAGGAGAAATTGCACGCGAATGAAACTTAAAATTAATTCCCTGGCCAGTATTAATTAGATAGTAAATATTTTACAATGCATTTTAACAATCGTGTTAACCTTGCACAAGGCCCAAGAGCCACTCGAGGTAACAATTTACAGGATAAGACGCACAGTTTACGGGTATGAACAGGTTAAATTGTATTGATCGGAAAAACATCTGCTTGAAGCCGGTTCCACTAAGCAACGGTTCGTAGGAAGAAACTGATCGGGCGAAATTTTACATTTCACTAATGGAATGCGAAGGGATTGCCGGTGGTTACAATGCACGTGGCATGGTGGGTCTCAGCCGTGAAAGTTAGAACTGGTGGAACTAAGGAATGTAATTCATGGAAAAAGCGATAGAGCAAAAAGAGGCCTGCGTCTTTTCGTCTGTGACAAAGGGATTTCAACGGGTAAAATAATTCGTCCTGGAACAAAGGAACATAGACGGTTTTGAACTCTATCGAAATTAGATAGTGAAAACTGGGCAACAGTATCCCATTTTCGGCCTGGTTAAGCTATTGTATACTTAAGCTGAGGTATTAAGATACGTATAACGAAGACAGTTAATATTTTATGATAATTCTTGCATTAAAACCGTCTTCAGGCTAATGACGAAATTCAGTTATTGCTTACAATTAATATCTCCATTTAACCAAAGTGACGAAAACAAATTTCTCTGTATTGCGAAATTTAAATCTTTCAAAAACAAAATTTAATTTGATTTTCGAATTTAAAGTTTCAAACAGCAAGTATTTGGGATTGAATTTGTTCTTCTGCTCGAATATTCAATCTTAAACTCAAAGGCGACAGATATCGCTGCTTCACATCACAAATGTATTTTCTGGTGAGTAAATTGTGTGTCGGCATACAATGCACGTCTTTCCGAGTTTGGAAGGTAATTAAATTGAATATCGTAAGAATTTGTAGTCCAAAATGCTTCTAGATTAACGCTGGAAATTCGAATATAGATTACTTATTCTTTTTTGCTTTATTTTGTGGTGCATTGGATATCGGCTCGGAACGAGATATCGGGGAGCCGAGTTCGAATTCCAGCTGAATTCATTGCATTCACTTACGCGCAAATACCCTTGAGAAAGATATTAATCCACCTATTCCTTCCAGTTATGGGTTAAATAACAGGACAGATTGGATTATATAGCCTTGGTTGACAACCAGTCTACCGCAGAAAGCAATGGCAACCTACTGCGGGATAATCTTCTGCCCAGTCAGTCATGTCTCTGTCGAGACATGATCGCCCAAGCGTGTATCACGTATGGCACTCAACTGACTGACTGAATCGTATTTGTGATTGAGATTCTCTCAATCATTACGTTTTAATATAATAGCTACATCGGCAATCATTTCAGACAAAAAATATTCTGAGAAATACAATGTTTGTAGATGAATATGCTTGAGTAAACGCGCTCGCTGTTGTCTGGGTAACTTTTATTATCAACCGGAAGTTGTAAGCATAGTGTATATCAAAGATGAATGTTTGCAGCCGTCTCTTGGCGCGCAATCGACGGAAGCGTGTTAGTTTGTCCAGAGAGCGTGCTTTTAATCTCAAATAACTATTTTATAAAAGGAATGTCTGAATTTATATCTAGATTGGGAATCTTTTTTTTTTCTATCTGATTTGTAGTAAACGTAAGATCTTAACTTATTATTTACACCTCCAAAGCTGAAAAGGACTTTTTTTAAGAAATCATTACTTTATTTATTTTTTTTTATATAGAAAACAATGCAAGGGGTAAAAGACGAAAGAGATTTTTAACAAGGAAATGAGTTACTGATACGCACTAAATTCTATCAATGCCTGTTTTCTCTGCTCACGCGAGTTTTTCAGTTTGCAAACGCATTTTGAATAACATATGCCTTTGTAATCTGATGGCATTTCAGTAAAAACTACATACAAAATGATTTTACTTGTTTAGTTTACTTTTTTTTTTATCTTGGATAGAGAAGCCAATTTCCATTTAATCCATGTGTTTCTCTTCATCACTCCTATACCTCGACCTCTTACTGTCTGTGTCTGTCTCTCTCTTTAGTAATGGTAATATTAACCGTTTCTTCTCAATGAGGTCCTGGGTATGACGGTAAACTGCATCCGGCAGCAAGGCCTCTGATTGAAAGGTTGTGAGAAGTATGTAACCACCTCTTAATTGCTGTTGTTTTCAGGTCCATCTTGACCCGGAGTCGTAACACCTGTTAGGGCCCCAGCTATGGGCAAACAGTTAACTCTCGAACTAGGGTCAAAACACTATGAAAGTATAAAAATAGACTTTTATAGAAATATATACATAAAATAGACTTTTATAGAAAAATATACATTTTATAAAGAAAAAAGATTTTGCCATAATACATTTTTTATAAGCGTTTCACCCCGAGCAAGGCATGTCACTGCCACTACTGCGCAAGGGGCTACATAGAGTGGAGAAAGGATGATTAAATATAGAAAATGTCAGAGGGTGGGTGATAGGCGGGTAAGGATACCGAGAATGAGGGTTGGGTAGATGAGAGTGTTCTGAGAATAATTGGGAGTTAGTGTGATAGGAGGTGTCTATCGACCCTACATTTAAACACCTGGAGATTGTAGCTGTCGGGAAAGCAGACTTGTGGAAGGGAGTTCCACAGGCGGGAAGCGCGAGAAAAGAAGCTGTTGGAGTAGAATTTACGGTTACATCTTATTTGTTTAACTGTAAAAGGGTGGGAACTAGTTGCTAATCTAGTATCTCATGTAAATTCGTGCTTAGGCGGCACCAGTGATCTAAGCTCATCGGAGCAGAAGACATGAAAGTACTTGTAGAAGAGGCACAGGGAAGCCACATCACGCCGGTGAGAGAGTAGTTGCAGCCGGTCTGCCAAGTCAGTATCAACCACGTTACAGATACTCCTTTGTATTTTGTCAAGAAGCCCAAGGAGAGCAGCAGGGGCACCCGACCAGATATGGTAGCAATATTCAATACACGGGCGGATGGTAGATTTGTATATGTGCAGAACAGATTCAGGTGGGAAAAACTTTCGGGCCCTGCACAGAGAGCCGACTTTCATAGCAGCAGATTTGGCAATGGATTCGATATAGTCATTCCATCTGAGGTCCGCCGAAAGGGTAAGGCCAAGGAGGCGTAGTATTTTACTCTCTGGGAGGCTAGCCTGTCCCATGCTAATGGGAGGTAGATGCGATTGTCTATGGTGGTTAGTTGATAACAGCTTCGTTTTAGAGGCATTGAAATTTACCAGCCATTTCCTACCCCAGGCCACTACGGATTGGAGGTCCCTTTCAAGTACGGCAGCGAGATTCGCTTAAAACTCCACTTTTTGGCATTAAATAACCCACAGAGGTTGATATTATGTCAAACAAAACTCAAACTCCTTTCAAGGTAACATTTGGCATTCATTGACCATGTAATTTCTACTACTTTTGGTTGGGATTTGCAAACATCTTTTAATTCATTTTTTTAATTGTAACTCTATTTCCACATAAAAAATGTAATTCTTAGTTTAATACGACGGAGCGAAAAAAATTATTATTAGTGGTATTGTTGATTTTGCAGTTTATTGCACTTCGCGATATGAGCTCTGCTTAGAAATATTTAATACTTATGTGCTTGTAAAATCCGAAAATACAGAAACTAGCTGAAAATTGGGAAGAAGGGAAAAATATATTACGTAAGATGAGGTGTCGTGCCTCATTCGTTGAACCATAACTCCATCTTGAAATGTGTAGGTGGAAGTAATCTCATTGGTCAAAGATCTGATTTGCATAAAGATACCCAGGTCTCTCAGCATCCCCCAAGAGAATTGGGGACAGGTATAAAAAAAGGTTTCAGAGCTACCGAGCGAGCGACAGAGACCAAACGACCCTAGTACCTCCGTCGCTACCATTCGCTCCACTTCGGGTATTTCCGTAAAGCTTCGATAAAGAGCCCTGAAAGAAATTTTTGTTTTAAAAGTAATTAGGAAAATTGAAAGCCCTATTTATTTAAACAAATCTTTCGCTCCGTTGTAAACATTGAATTCGACGATTGTATATTCTGCTTTTATTGTTAATCATATATATATATATATATATATATATATATATATATAAAGACTTTTTCCGTAACTCATCCAGGCGTCTTCGAACTTTTTTTTTTTTTTTTTTTGGTGCCGTGTTTATTTTTTTCAACACAAGTGTACACGTGTATCCGGTCTGGTTTGAGGTAACAGAAAAACGACTACCGGGTTTCAACGTGTCTTTTCTGAGATCAAAGAACACAGTGTGGGCAGGAAAGTTCACCGTTGTAATAGACGTCATGAAGACTAACTACTGTGACGAGGCCATCATCACAATTAGCGACCCGAGAGCATTGTCAAAACTAGTGCCGTTTTAACAGCATCAACCCTGACTCAGGTTCCGGACCAGGGGCAACGAGCTAGCCTGGTGGCAATGTCATAAATACTTTTCTCAATTCCAGTAGATTGCTCTTTCCAGTATTGCTTGGGTTTTTCTCCTTCAATTTTTATTTTAAGAGTTTAGAACGTCAACATCTTGATTATGTCATTATTTTCTCTTTGGGTTACAACCGTTTTAGTTGTTGCTAGTTCTCAAGCTATTTGAATTTTGTTAATTGAAGTCCTTTTATTTGTGGTTCGTAGGGCGAATCCGCAATGTTCAAAGTGATATCTTTACCAAAGTCCCCACGCTTCATTCGCTCAAAGACATTAAGTGCATGTAAGTGCACATGCGCTTGATGCACACTAAACGGTGAGCGTTAGATGATATGAAACAAAATAATTAATGTCTTCGAATCCCATAAAATATCTGCGAAACTTTTTTAAATGGACGTCAGTCTTCATTCCAGTCTGAAGGAACTGAATTTGAGCCCAACTGTAATTTCGAAAATATATTCCTCTATCTAAATGTGACGGTATTTTGATTATGTTCCAAGAGCTGTTCAAGCTTTTGAACCCGTCATTTTGTTGCTTAAGTTACTACCACAGCGTGTCGGACGATTCATTTTACGTTCCTTTTCAAGTGTACAAACTGACTGAAAAGAGATTGTCTCTTTTTCCTCGATAGTTCGAACCAAAATATAGTAGGAAAACAAAATCTAATGTGGCATACGTAACTCTTTGATAATACCACCTTAAAATGCAAATGATTTCGTGTGGATCAGACCAATCTATTCACGGTAAACTATGTTTCATAGCAGATGTTGGTCGCTTCTCCTTTCTTTGGCAAACAAATCCATAACGTATTCATATCTATATCGACCAGAACTAATTTATACAAGTTCTTCCAACGTTCTATTTCCAATAATATTCCCTATAATTTGGAATTCATTACAATTCTTTTCGCATATAGTATATGTGTTGTATACATGCGAGTCTTTCTCTGTTCATATCGTCTCATGTGTTTAATTTTTCTACACTCGTATTTATAAAATGTGTTCTACTCTTTGTGTATATAGTGTATTATGTCTGTATATATTGTGTGTATATATATATATATATATATATATATGTGTGTGTGTGTGTGTTTGTGTGTGTGTGTGTGTGCATGTGCGTGTGTGTGTGTGCGTGTGTATGTGTGCGTGTGTGTGTGTTAGTGAGTGAGCTCTTCTCCATATTTTAAAGACACGTACATATTGGGCTAAGCTGTAGAGAAGATATTTTGTTGTCACTTGTTTCTGGGTAGAATTTATGTAATTTGAAATATATATATATATAATTTTTTTAAATCATTGTCTTATTATTAAACCCCTGAAGAAGATTAATAAACTGAAAGATGTTAAATTAAAGCACTTTTCCTACCTGTTCATTATTATATATATATATGTGTGTGTGTGTGTGTGTGTGTGTGTGTGTGTGTGTGTGTGTGTGTGTGTGTTTTCTTGTCCATATGATGGTGATAGTAAAACTTTTATTGTTTGTTAACACCAGATTATTAATGTTTGACTAATAAAATCCTACTAAAACCGAGAAAAAAATCATGTAATGATAAATAAACTTTTCATTTAAAACTTTTTTATGCTTAAAACAACGACCAAACAGGGACACAAATTGAGAGCCAGTTTTTGCCTAACACGAATATAACAACAGCTGCTGTACAATTTCGCCGAGTGAAAATGCCTCGGGCTCTTGTCCTCTACGAGTGATAGCGGGTAAGGTGGATAGATTTCGTTCCTTCCGTCCTTTGTCTTTCTTCCGTGTCCGCCTGCTTTCTTTTTTCATTTTCCTCCTATCCTTTTTTGTATTGTCTCGCATTTTCATTCCCTCCATTTTTTATCCTTATTCTTTTTATCAATCAGGTGTTTTCCAATGAAAGCTTCTTTCTTTCCGTCTGTCTGTTTACATTCGTTGTCTTTTGCATGTCCATCTGTAGCGATACAAAGAATCGCTTTCATTCTTCCCTCTTCTATCGTTTGTATCTCTTTTCTTTCTGATTTTCTCTCTTCTTCTCACCTGTCCATATTTTTTTAATCGTTTCACCCCGAGCAAGGCATTCCACTGCCACTATAGCGCAGGGGGTTACATAGGGTCGGGGAAGTGATGGGAAAGGGTGGTTAGATATAGGAAATGTCAGAAGGAGGGTGATAGACGGGTAAGGGTACCGAGAATGAGGGTAGGTTAGATGGTAAGAGTGTTTGAGAGAATAGATGCAAGAGGAGTTGTCTATTGTTAGGAGTTGTCTATTGACCTTACATTTAAACTCCTGGAGATTGTTGCCGTCTGGGAAGCAGGCATGTGGAAGGGAATTCCACGGGCGGGAAGTGCGAGAAGCTGTTGGAGTAGAAATTACGGTTACATCTTATCTGTTTCACTGTAAAAGGGTAGGACCTAGTTGCTAATCTAGTATCTCGTGTAAATTCGTACCTAGGCGGCACCAAGTTCATCGGAGCAGAGGCCGTGAAAGTACTTGTAGAAGAAGCACAGGAAAGCCAAGTCACGCCGGTGAGAGAGTGGTTGCAGCTGGTCCGCCAAGACAGGATCGATCACGTTACAGATGAATCTTTCCTTTTTTTTTCCTACTTCGTGTATTTATTTTCTCTATTATTCTTGTGGCAGACATGAAATACAACCTGGGACGAGCACAACTGTTTGCGACTTGCCTTGTCCCCGCCAGAAAAGAGCCCGTATTTGCTTAGCATGTAAAGCTACTGCAGCTAAAATGGAAAAAAGAAAACGCACTTACCGCTCTACCGTAATCCATCCCCGGCCAGACATCATAAAAGAATGAGGGGGGACTTGCATTGCATTTTTATACACTAAAAGATGCAGTGCATTATGGGATCACAGGAAGACGCGAAAGAATTATGGGTATAAGTACAGATATAAAAGCAAGGATCTTTTTTCCCTGGGGGACAGATTTGAGAACAACGTTTACAGTTGGCGGCTGAAACGGCTGTTAGTGAGATTTCGAGAAAGAACTTGAGAAGGAACAACTGGATTGGAATATCGGCTGGGAGAGCCACAATTCTCTCGCTTGTTGGTGTGTCAAGTTTAATTTGCCACAATTCTCCTTATTATTCCTTATTATTAAAAAGGCACAAACGCAATCTTTTACTTAGGTATTTCTACCTCTCTAGCCTAGACAAACTTCAAAACGAAAGTACTCACTGTCTCGTGCCAAAATCGTATATCACTTTCATACGAAACTATAAGTGTCACGTTTTAATGAGAATAAAAACAAAGGACATAAGTAATTTGTTAACTGCTTTTGCAAATTTCATTTTTGTCCTCATAATTTCATTTTTTTTAATGATTTAACCCCAAGCAGGATAGAACTGCCACTGATGCACAGGGGGTTGCAGAAGAGGTGAATGATGAAAAAGAGGATCAAGTCACAGGGTAGTCAGAGAAAAGGATGAGAATACAGGTGTGAAGGTGGCTGCATGAGAGTGGAGTGGAAAGGGAGAAGAACATGATATAAGGGTTGCCATGGAAAAGATGTGAGTTAAGAAGATAAGAGATGGTAATTGACATTGCATTTAAATTATTGGAGATTGCTGCTTTCAGGTGAGACACGTATACGGAAGGGGATTTCACAGGCGGGAAATAGAGTAAAAGTTGCATTTACATTTGATTGGTTTCACTGCAAAAGGGTGGGACCTAGCCGCTAGTCTAGTAGCTTGAGTAAATTCATACAGTGGGGTCACCAGGACGCTAAGCTCATCAGTGCAGAAGCCGTGAAAGTATTTGTAGAAGAGACAGAGGGAAGCCACATTAAGTCGGTGAGAAAGTGACTCAAGTTGAGCTACCAGATTGGAATTAATTTCATTACAAACTCTTCGTTGGATTTTATCAAAAAACCCGAGACTCTTCGTTGGATTTTGTGAAAAAGCCCGAGATGAGTAGCAGGGGCACCCGACCAGATGTGACAGCAGTATTCAATGCACGGATGGATGGTAGATTTATATATGTGTAAAATGGATTGATGGTTGTGGCATGAACCTTAATTCTACATCAGTCCACCTTGATCATTATAAGTGAAGATGGCTTTTTCAGTATCTTTCTTCTTTTCTAGTTCTAGCTAACTTTATTTATAACCGCTCTTTCATGTTTTCTCAATCTCTTTTCTTTAAATTCTAACGTTTAACTGACTGGTAAATCAGTCATTTTTTATCTTCGGTGCTTGATGGTTGTGTCATGGGGAAATATATTTTGAATGTATGCTGAATGGATCAAAATCATCTGTTACGAATGATGCCACTACTTTTTAAAATCTATTTTACTTGACCTCAAGTCCAGTTACGCTTACTAGAATATAAAACTTTGTCTCTATAGCATAGCAATTGTTATGTCACTGAAAATCATACTTGTGTTTACTGGTCGCTTTACTTACGTTAGGCTTACATAATTTATGTCTCTGGGACACGTCGAGCTGATGTAATGGTTAGCAAGTTTGTCTCGCTAAAATCATTACAATTGAGTAGTGGGTTCGATCCTCAATGGGTGACCGATTCTTTAGGTTTTGTGCCACATCTAAGCTTCGCTTAGAAAATTACCATAATTTATGTCTCTGACGCTCGTCGTCCTATTTACCATTTTGGTAATTTCTTTAGAATGAACTAATTTTCAACTTTCTTTACTTGGAGATGAATTCAATACTAAAAGTGCCCACAGTTAAATAAAATCAAACAAGACAAAAGTATGCTTTTTCTCTTGTAATTTCTATGTGAAAATATATTCAGTGAAACGTAACTATTCGACTCAGTTCCTTGAAATTTCAGCTTAATTCCTTTCAAAACCTCTAACATATTTTCTTCGTTGTATGACATTATTCAATGGACTTTTATTCTGTTTCGGATCCTTTGGATCTCGTGGACTGGCAAGACAGAATCAAGAAACTTTACCAAATAGACCACTTTACTTGAAGACCAACAACTCTCAATTCTTTGGATCAAGTTACTGGATCCAACACCTTTATCCTCTAGGCTATATGTAAATCACAATAACTCATCTCAGAAATATGGACACCCATAAAAGAAATGTATTATTATGCCTATGCTGAAATCGTGTTTATTTCGATTCTTTAAAAGAAATGAAATATCAAATCCACTTTCATACGTCCAGCAATTACAACATATCAATAAAGATTTCATCAAAAAGAGGCCTGAACTTATATGAAAAATGTTGTTCTCCATGACTACACAAGACTGAATACAGAAATAATAACACAGGAAAAACAAATTGTGATTCAGTTGGTCTTTCAATTATAGTAGGGAAATGATTGAATATTTATTAAATTGGCCTTTTTTCAAACATAACCAAACTTCCTACAATTCAAAGATTATCAGAATCATCAGAAGTTTGAAGGTTGGAAGAATAAAAATATTTTGTTTGTATGTTTAAAGCCGAAATTTATTAACAAAACAGAATAACATCAATTGGTAAGAGTTAAATGTTCATTGAGAAAGTGTAGTAAGGAGTTGAGTAATCCAGAGTTTGTAGTTGTAGGTAGAAGAATGTGTTTATACTTAATTAACAGGGTTACTAATAAAGTCTCGGTTCTTTTTTTTTGGAGGTCCGGTGAAAAAATGAAAAGAAGGTAAAGCAATAAAGGAAAATGGTACTTATCAAAGTTAATTTTTAGGAGTAAGTTGCAGTATCTTGTTAATGTTTTCTTCTTTGTGGACTTCGAGAATAGTGACAAAGAAGAAGTAAAGGAAAATAGCACAAAAGAAGGAGAGTAAATGTGTGACGGGACCTTATGTCCGGGTCAGTGACTTGAAGTTTTTGTCATATCTCTGCGGTACCGTCTCTAATTTCTGCTTTCATTTGACTGATTGATTCGATTTTTTCTTTCTTTTATAGCGATTTACTTTTTATTTTTTACATAGACTTGTTAACTTTTCTCTCAGTTTTGCAAATCGCTTCCTTTCATTGGTTACACACATAATTTGACATCGGATCGCGAAATTTGGCTTTTTCTTTAGTACGGGGTCAATCCTTTTTCTTACTTGTCAAAATTAAATTTCACACTGGATTGTGAATTTTTGTAAAGGTAAAGAAAAGAAAGTTACTTTTAATTCCGTATTCACTACACGAACAATGCAAAACGCTTTGATGGGGGGGTATTCGAAAACCATATTCAATAGTTTGTTGAAAACCATATTCAGTAGTTTGTTGAAAACCTTTTCGCATCAATATCTGGGGAATTCTACTCAAATGATATCAAAGAACAATCTGATAATTGGCAAGAAGTCATTGCAAATAATAGTGGATATATTATCTAAAGTTATTTATAAATGGAACTTTGTTTGTGTATGTGTGTGTGTCCATTACCTATAGAATCCGAAACGGCTGAACTGATTTTCTTGAAAATTTACACAGTTGTACTATAAGCGTCTGCGAGTGTTCTTAGCTAGGTTTTGTGTCGAGGTACCCCTGATAAATATCGAAAACCGGTAATCGAAAAAATCGGGTTATAGAAGGTGTGGTCCAATTTTAATCAAATTTGATACACCCATAGACAAAGACGTATATTCAGAAGTTTCAAGGTAGCAGTTCTTACAATAGTGCAGAAAATCGATAATATATATATATATATATATATAAGGCAAGATGTTTGTGTGTGTGTCTGTTTATCTGCCTGTATGTCTGTATTTTTGTCAGTCCTTCTATTTTAGTTTTTGCTTCGTGTTTGGCTCTAAGTAGGTATAATTGTAGTTCTTAGTCTCAGCCATGATACCATTTACTCAGAGGACTTATTTAGCCTTCGAAATTCAGTTTACGACGAAAAAAACTTATTTGGTATCGATACCAGGAAATCAAAATTTGACTTTCATCCATTCATTTTTCTTTCAGTCTACGGTTTCGCTTTAATTGTAAACAACTATTGCCTTTTAGTCTTTCGTGCCAACGTCCAAAGACTCTGGATTAGTTTTAAAGCTTTCATTACACCCGAGCAACTCCGGGCTATACTGCTAGTTAAATAATATACAATTATATATATGTAATACGTTCTTCAGAAATTTAGAGTGAAGTCTATCAAACATAAAAGGGTCCGAATTTCTATGCGAAGGGGAAAAGAAGATAAAGTTTCGGAAAATTTGGGAAAGCTTGATTACATGCGACTTTCACAAAATGATCCAAATTTAGATCTATGATGGTAGCGTTGAATTGTTATAGGAAGGAACTTGTACGAAGATAAGAAATCGGCATTTTATCCGTTTTTATAAATAAAATTTAAGAACTACGAATGAAATATTTATTTCTAATCGTTTAAATAAACTAAAGAAAGTGTATCATTTTCAGTGAATAAGATCATCTTTAAAGAATTTCTGTATATTTTTGTTTACTGTCTATTTCTTTTAATTATTGACACTTAAATGGCGGTGATCATCAATTGATATTTCATTGGAAATCAATAGATGTCATTAACTGATTATTTAATGTTTTTTCTAATAATAGAGACATCCTCCATTCATGATTCGAGTCTCAATGACTAAATGCTAACTCTAGGATTCAAGCGGTTAAGTCATTTTCTGGAGGACTTGTCTGGAAATAAAAAGTGAAAGAACAAACCAATGGTAAAATAAAATGGTTCACAGCTTGAAGCAAAGAATATACAACCCTATTATTCATGGAATGCTTCAAGGAATATCGTACTGTCAAAAAATAATAAATTTACGAACCTAACATTTGTTTTATTTTTTGCTTTGCTTTATTTTTAAAATCTAAATGCGTTGAAATAACATTTGCATTTAAAGTGAAAATAAATATTCAGTCAGTTAAGTGCCATACGTGATACACGCTTGGGCGATCATGTCTCGAGAGACATGACTGACTGGGCAGAAGATTATCCCGCAGTAGGTTGCCATTGCTTTCTGCAGTAGACTGGTTGCCGACCAAGGCTACAGAACCCAATCTGTCCTATTATTTAACCCATAACTGGAGGGAAGAGACGGATTAATAGCTTTCTCAAGGATATTTGCGCGTAAGTGTAATGCAAGGAATACGAGTGGAATTCGAACTCGGCTTCCCGATTTCTCGTTCCGAGCCGATATCCACTTCACCACGACGCACACAATAAATATTAAAGCTACCTTTTTAGAAAATGATCTTCCTTGATTTTACCTGTTTAGTAAGTATGTTCATACAAACCTTTCCTACCGTTTAATGGTTAGAAGATCTTATTTTAACTATATTTTACCTACTTCTTATAACAAAATAACTTTCTCTCTCTTACTCTCTCTCTCTCTCTCTCTCTCTCCCCAATCTTTCCCTCTCTCTTTCTCTCTCTCACTCTCTCAGCTCTCTCGGTCATCAGCGATAGATTCATTGAACGTAATTTTGCATCATTTCCTAAAGTAATAATCTATTGGTATTACTTTGAAAGGACTTTGTCAAGTTCTTTCAGTGAGACTCATCGTTCAATATCGAATGACAACATGCCCCCTCCAACCAACCAGATGCGCACGACTTATAAGCTAAAAGAAAGCGACTACTGCGTCAATAAGGCTGCTGGTAATAATCGGTTCATTCTGTCGACATAGAAATTCAGACAGACGACACCTTAACAGGCAAAGTTATTTCAAGTTTATTACTTTCTCCAGGATTGATGTGCGAATAGCGAAACTGATCTCGTCTATTATTGCGCCGAGATGTCAGAAAACGGCGCTCGAAAATTAAAAACAAAAATAAACCCAACCTAAATACCAGCCGTTCCCTTTTAAGAATTCATGAGTCGAAAGCCGGTGTTGAAAGTAGCCTGCCTGCAGCCATTTTGTGGGCAAGCAATTGAGAACACATCGAAAACTGAGTCCGAAATAAGCTTTCAATTTGCTCATTTATCAGAAAAGAGAAAGTACAGTAAAAAGGCACTTAACAAAGATTCTACAGAACTTGATTCATTTTTATATTGATTCACTGAACTATTATCTTCATTTTTATTATTTTTCAGGTAAAAATTTAAAACCGTACAGACTTCGGTCTTAAATTAAAAACACTTATGTAAAGTTTAACATATGTTACCTCGAAAAACTGGTGTATTTAAAAAAATGGTATAAATCTATATGCTTGCAACTTACTTCAGTGAATTTATGCATCAATAACAAATGGAAGATAATGTCCGGAAAATTCCTTTTTATATTTATAATTACAGTTACTCGTAACTATGCCTTCATTGAATTTTTTAATGCTCCCGTTTTTATAAAGATATGAATAAAAATGTTTTTATAATTATTTCTTTTGATAAGATTTGATTGCGACACTTTCGAGAATTCTATCTCTACCATCTGCCTATATATTGAATACTGCTGCCATATCTGGTCGGGTGCCCCTGCTATCCACCTAGGGGAGGTCCTTGACAAAATCCAACGGAGAATCTGCAATGTGATCGATCCCGACTTGGCAGCTCAGATACAGTCACTTTCTCACCGGCGCAGTGCGGCTTTCCTATGTCTCTTCTACAAATACTTTCACGGCTTCTGCTCCGATAAACTTAGCCCCCTGGTGCCTCCTATAGATGAATTTACTCGAGCCGCAAGATTAGCAAGTAGGTCCCACCTATTTACTGTGAAACCAATAAAATTTAAACGCAAATTCTACTCCTCAGCTTCTTTTCTCGCACTTCCCGCCTGTGGAATTCCCTTCAATTTACTTGCTTCCCCGACAGCTACAATCTCCAAGAATTTAAATGCAAAGTCAATAGTCATCTGCTATCTCACTAAATGGTATCCCCCTCTCTCTCTCTCTCTCTCTATCTATCTATCTATCTATCTATCTATCTCATGCTCCTTTCACCGTCCACTCCACTCTCATCAGTATTCTCGTCCTTCTTTTACCCACTGCCTGACACTCCCTATAACCTGTCACTCTTTCTCACAACTTTCCTCCTATGCGCACCAGTGGCAGTAAACTTCCTTGCTTGGGGCGATACGATTATAAAAAAACAAAGTTACTTTCATTTTTTTAAATACGTGTAGCAGTCGCTAAGTCAACATTGTAGTTGATTTTATTTCTATGGATGCATTTGATCAATTTTTGTGTGTCTCTTTTATGTGTATGGATACGTTTTTTTCTGCAAGTTTTCCCAATATATTATGAGGAACAGCTCTGATGTTTTATTTTGTAAATAACTGCTTCAGAATTATTATTTTATGGCAAGTAATAAATATGTCATTGCAGTAGTTTCCTATATTTTATAATTATAAGATTCTTCTTGTAAATAATCTAATAAAACAAAAAGTGCTTAATTATTTTGTTAATTCTCGGGAATAGGTGAATGCATGAATCATTTCATATGCTTGTGTTTTATTAAGATTATTAAATAGCTTTTCACCAGCTGTTTCAACTGGAAGGCAAATTACAATTCAGCGTGATTTCTCATCTTCAGCACGGCTGCTCGCTTACAAGCATACCCCATCTGCTCAGGCACATTTGTGTTTCTTCAACGCCCACAGAGCCAACCTGTGGTTTACACTGAAACTACGCTGAGCTGTGCGTTACACTAAGGACGGATACTTGAACTGCAATGAGCTTGTCTAATTAGCTGACAAAGAGTTTCTCAGAACTTCAAAAGACAGGAAGTTGTAGACAAGCACGACTGTTCACTTCTTGAAGAGTTATGGAACATAGAAGAAGAAATTATAAATCAACTGAATATATTTACACTGGATTCCAGTCTTTTATAGTTTCCAGCCTGTATCTAACTTTACAGTAACTTTTATTATCCAAAAAGTTAAGAGGTGAGGGTACGTTATATTTAACGCCTTTTCTGCGGGTACAATGTTACATACGTGTTTTTATTTTATTTTTATAGCTAAGGATGTGAAAGTTCTAGCTTAATATTTTGAGTTCAATTTAAGAAAAAAACATTTTTTATATAATCATTTCACCTCAAGTAAGGCAGTACTGCCACTGGTGCGCGGGGGGTTACCTAAGAGGTGAGTAATTAAAAAAAGAACAAGTTACAGGGGGTATCAGAGAATGGATAAGGATGAGAACACTGATGAGAGTAGAGTGGAAAGGGAGAAGAACATGATACAAGGGTTTTTTTTAATCATATCACCCCGAGCAAGGCGGTAACGCCACTGAAGCGTAGAGGGGCTACGTAAGAATGAAAAGATTGGAAAAGAAAAAGCCGGAAACCACATCCTAAGCAGGGAACAAAGGATCAGCCTCTTCACCTGTTCAATAGACGTGGGTGGAGTGTGACCCGGGTGATAGTTTAGTCTATCTATTCCAATTGGGAAATAAATAAATAAATAAAAGAGTGAAAAGAATGGAGAAGAGAAAGCCGGAAACCACATCCTAAGCAGGCAACAAGGGATGAGCCTCTTCACCTGTTCAATAGACGTGGGTGGAGTGTGACCCAGGCGATAGTTTAGTCTAAGACGAGGAAGGTCCCGAGGGATTATAAGACCCGCAACATGGGAACTACAAATGTGATTGAGTGCCTAGCATGGCAAATTATCATGGCCATGAATTCCTTCAGGTATAGTGATAAGTTTAGGCTTGTGAACACAATGAAGTCCTTTTGTTCCCAAACAAGGGCTTTCATTGTCCTGAATCCCTAGTTTCTGGGGGAATCGGTTGTATATTATTTTCCATCTTGGCGCCACTTGCTTTTCCATAATTGAAATATGCAGAAAATGTTTTGGGACATTCTGCCAGTAATGAAGGTGTCTCAAGGTTGCAGACTCTGTTTACAGAAGAAGACTCTATTGCGGAGATGAAAGTGCTGGCAATCATGGGGAAACTGTTATTGGGGCCTTAGATGAGTATCTTCTACACTGATAAAAATACCCAAAAAACCTGTTGACACAATGGTCATTGTCAAGAGGGTTGTCTGGGAAATGATGTGAGTAAAAGAGATAAGATTGGCAATTGATATTGCGTTTAAATTCTTGGAGATTTTAGCTGTCAGGGAAGCAAGTATACGGAAGGGAATTTCATAGGCGGGAAATGCGAGAAAAGAAGCTGTTGGAGTAGAAGTTGGAGTTAGATTTGATCGTTTTCACTGCAAAAGGATTAGACCTAGTCGCTAGTCTAGTAACTCGAGTAAATTTATTCAGAGGGGTACCAGGGAGCTCAGCAGAAACCGTGAAAGTATTTGTAGAAGAGACAGAAGGAAGCCACAATACGTCGGTGAGAAAGTGGCTGGAATTGAGCTACTAGGTCAAAATCAATTATATTACAGATTCTCCGTTGGAGATTCACTAAGCCCAGCTATAGGCTAAATAGCAGGCTAAACTCCCTGACCTTGGGTAGAAAAGCGACTAGGAAAAGGACCTCTGACTTCAAACAGTGAAGACAGCAACCGGAATCCTTTTTAGTGTCTTTCCCAATTTTTCTCACCCGAACCTTCTCTTGAACTTTTTAAAAGTCTGCCATTCGTCCGTACATGGAATATTGTTGTCAATTTCTGATTTGTTGCTTCTGCTATGTATCTACATATTTTTCGGCACCTTGACATGGTGTAATGGTTAGCAAGCTTATCTTGCTAGAACCTATTACAACTGAGTAGTGAGTTCGATCCTCACTGGGTACCCCATACTTTTGGCCTTGTGCCACATCTAAGCTGCGCTTAGAAAATAAACTATTCCTTCTGCTATGTGTATACTGATTCTTTACAAAATTAGGAAAGAACCTGCAACATTTTATGTCTTAACCTGGCATCTCGTCTTCAATCATTTTTCTATCGCCATAGCGTACCTTCCTTATGCCTCTTCTATATATACTTTTTTATGGCAATTGATCTGATGGTCTCTCCTCTTTTGTAACTCAACTTCATAAATTTAAGCTAAGTCTCATGATTATATTTTGAAATTGCTAAGTGTAACTGTAAGTTTTATTCTTCTCGCACTTCTCGCTTGTGAAATGTCCTTCCAACTTATTGTTTTCCTGTCAACTATGATCTCTCCAATGTAAACGCAACGTCAACTGTCATCTTCTGTCTCTTTGGATCCTGTTCTTTGTACTGTGCGCTCTCATTAACGTTTTCTCAGTTTCCTTAATTCTCAGCGTTATAGTGGCTTTATCGCCTTGGCTGAAGTGAAATTGAGGAAACTAATAGACATTACTTGTGGATAAGTACAGGACTACTATTTGATCCTTATAGTAGGTAACAAGTATTATTCAATAAAATGCAATACGTGATGAATTAAAAATAATAATTATGTCCTAAATATTTTATATAATAATAAATTTGAGATGATAATGGCAGGAATTTGATAACGTTTGAGAGAAATAATTTGTTATATTATTTTCAAAGTGTCAAAAAAAAAGGACTTATTTCCAACCGCCGTAACGGAGCTTTTTGTCTATCTTTTCATGGTAATTATTCTGAAGACATTTCCTCTTTGGTACCTCAACCTCATGAATTTAGGCGTAGTTGTAGAGTGATAGCCAGACCTTATAATTTTACTGTTTGACTTCCTAGATGTACCAGTTCTATTCTAATAATTTCTTTTCAAACACTTCTTGACTATGGAACTTTCTACCAGTTTCTTGCTTTTCTGTCAACCACAATAATAAAATTTTTAAATCTTACGTCAATCGTTATATTCTGTATTCACAAATCCTATTTTTTTTTTTATGATACTCAATAACTTATTCTCGTTTCCTTTCACGCTCAGTAACCCCCTTGAGTATTAGTAGCTTTATAACCTACCATGGGGTGAAATAGTATGAAATAAGGTATAGTAATTAACTGATTAGAAAAAAAAATAATCTACCTCCTGTAGGGATATGGGCACCTCGGCGTGGTGTAATGGTTAGCAAGCTTCCCGCCAGAATCATTATAACTGAGTAGTGAGTTCGATCCTCACTGGGTACCCCCTATTTCCGGCCGTGTGTCCCGTTTAAGCTACGCTTAGAAAATCGCCTTCCTCCAGCGTTGGGCGCAGGGTTAAGAACCCTATGCCATAAAAAAACAGTTTGTTGCGGA
>JBBBDQ010001598.1:4817500-5002500 GCA_037127315.1 Ascarosepion bandense
GCGTTTAGTCCAATAAAGGAAGATAAAGAAGGTTTTGGGTATTAACTATTTATTATTCATTAATATTTCGAGATCAAAAACTCATCTTCAGAATGGTAGGAGAACTTATTTTCACGTCCATCTGCTCGTGGCTCATGCCTTTCAACTAATGGTCATCCTTCGCTGCTACTGCTGTCCTTGAAAGGTACGGTCCACGAACAAACGGACGTGAAAACAAGCTCTCCTACCATTCTGATGATGAGATTTTCATCTCGAAATATTAATGAATAATAAATAGGCAATACCCAACATCTTCTTTAACTTCCTTTATTTTACTAAGCGCATTGCGATAGCTTTCAACACCTACCCAGACACACAATATTTATATACATATGAACAAAAGACATGCATAGATATGACCAAAATCACATAAATAGCTGGCGAAGAAAATTCAAAATTAACGGAAAATAATTTTGTGACATTCGTAGATATTTTCTTGCGCTTCCGTCCTGTGGAACTCCCTTCCATATACTTGCTTTCCTGATGGCTACAACCTCCAGGAATTTAAATGCAATCTCAATTCTCATCTCTTATCCACTTGACTCCAGTCTTTTCTACTTCACCCTGATTGTCTTGTTCTTTTTCTTTCTCACTACCTTTGCAACTGTCTTCATTCCTGTGTTCACATCATTCTCTTGCTCTTTCTCTTTCAGCCCCTGTAGCTGGTTCGTCTTTTTCTTTACTCTTCTCCTGCTTCAAACTTTAACTCTCTTTAAATGATTAAAAAAAAACATTAAAAAGTTTTAACTTAGTATAATTAAGTATAACTTAGTATAATTCATTATTGATAGAATAAAGAATTAAAAAACGGTACAGCGATACTTCTAGATGTTTTTTTCTTGATTCGATTTTTTTCAAGAAGAAAAGCAAATTACTTCGAATCTTCTTTAACAGTAGAATCGGTGAACAAAATATTTCTTACATTAGCAAATTTAACATTCAATAAAATAAACTATGACTGGAAACGTTCTTCAGACAAATTTGAAAATATGTCCTCGTCCAAATAAAACATTCTACTTGCAGACAATAAGAAAAGAATAAAATTATAGGAAAATGTTAAAAAATTATATACATTGCAATGATATATGTTAAAAAAGAAAATCAACAATACTGTAGTCAGAGATAGATATTACGACTTATAAATGACTTTACTACAATTTCGAAAGTTACGTCCTCGTTCATAAAAAGAGAAATGTTACGCTTAAATACACACTGGCATAATTTGAATCTATTTTATAAATAATTTAACACATACAAGGTATTAAATGTTCTTAGTGAGACACGCTTAATAATTAAACTTGCTTCATGACACTATTTTCAAAAATAAATATAAAACATTGGATACCACGACTTACCTTTAAAAATACACAGATATGCATATTGATAATTAAAGATTATAAATGCATAATAATATAACAAAATTATCATAAACAACTAATAAAATATAAGAATAACTGAATTATTAAAAAATCCTTTCAAAATACGATTAAAAGACATGCATACAAACACGTATATATATATATATATATATATATATATATATGCAATATTTACGCTCTCACACCCTGATTGAGCTCTCTGAAAGAATAGTAGACTTTGAAAAACAGTAGCTCCGCTAGCGTGTACGCATCGCTCATTCAGTAAAATGAATTAGAGCACTCTGGCTATTGAGCGCGTATAATGATAATATATGCGCTAAAACGTCTGCCTTCTTCCACCGAACGCCCATAGCCCAGAAGTGGAATCGCCGCCTGACGCCAATTCGGTCGGGTTTCAATCCTGGGTTAAAAAGCAATCGGAGTCTAACCATACTGATGAGCTGTGATACAGCGAAACAGATCTGTCTGCAGATGGCAATATATATATATATATATGCAGTGTGGGTATAGAAGAATCCAAAGGAGTATCCTGTACATACAGTGGTAGGATAACTCTCTAAGAGAGCTCTGAATATATATGTATATAATACATATAGAGCAAATATAAGAAAAATTAAGACAGACACGGTAAATCGGAAGTATAGGCATGAATGAATCTTGATTTTTATGAACGAGGACGGAAGTATGATTCGTGTAAAATCCTTTGCGAAATAAAGTCAGAAGCTAATGATGGTTCACCTGAAATAGGCCATACTTCCGATTTACCATTAAATAACGTGTCTGTCTTAATTTTTCTGATAGATAGATAGATAGATAGATAGATAGATAGATAGATAGATAGATATGAACGTAATATACATATGAACAAAACGCAGGCGTACATAACTAGAAATTAAAAAAAGACAGAGAGGTTTATTAAAAACTAACTCCCTATTTTTAAATGCTTATAATTTATCAACTATAATTTTTTCCGCCTGAATCCATCTTGCATATATACAAATCAATTATTCGACCGTGCATGGAATATTGTTGTCATATCTGGTTAACCGCCCCCGCTATTCATCTCAGTGTTCTCGACAGGCTCCAAAAGGGAATCTGCTATGCGATTGGTCTCGACCTGGTAGCTCGACTCCTGCCACTTTCTCATCGGCAGGATGTAGCTTTCCTCTGTCCCTTCTACAAATATTTTCATGGCTTCTGCTCCGAAGAACTTTGGTCACTGGTGCCCTCTCCACAGGAATTTACTCGGGCAACCAGACTAGCATCAAGTTACCACCCTTTTACAGTTAGATCAACCAAATGCAGGCGAGAAATTCTACTCCATCAGCTTCTTTTCTCGCTCTTCCCGCCTGTGGAGCTCCCTTCTATATGCTTGCTTTCCTAATGACTATAACCTCCAAAAACTTAAATGCAAAGTCAATTCTCATCTCTTATCCACTTAACTCCAGCCCTTTCTACATCACCATGTGTATCTTGTTCTTTTTATTTCTCTCTGCCTTCGTAACACTCTTCACTCTGGTGCTCATATCCTTCACTTTCCCTTTCTCTTTCTCCCCCTATAGCTGGTTCGTCATTGTCTTCACTCTTTTCCTGTCTAAAACTTTAACTCTCTTATGTAGCCCCATGCACATCAGTGGCGATACCGCCTTGCTTGTGGTGAAATGATTAAAAAGAAAAATATGAAAAGAAAGCGTTTAATGTGAGATTTTATTTAAAACTCGATTTGGACGCCAGATTTCGCTACCAGCTTCACGAGACACACAGGGATCGCGTCAAATAATTTCACCAGGAAATTTTGTGGTATGAAAGGCATAACCTCTTGTATCTGTCCTTCAAGTTCTCCCACATCTTGGTTTGGTATAGTAGACTTGCTCCTTTAACCAACCCTAAAGAAAAAAAATGACACAAGGTTTTAAGTTTTGATTCTTGACTGGACACACATGCATCAAATAGGGAGTTACTTTTTAATCATCCATAGATGATAATAAACAAATTAGATATAAACAAAACAAATACATACAAAAATATAAATAAAAGGCAAACAGACAAACAGACGAAGACAGGCAGATATACAGAGATAGACCTTGAATTGAACACATACATAGATATAGACAAAAGACATGTCTAGATAGATATAAACGAAACATATATAGAAAGATATAAACAAAAGATAGACACATGAAAAATAGCATACATACAGAAATATGAAAAAGTGACTGACAGACATAGATGTGAACAAAAGGCAGACTATATATATATATATATATATATATTCTAAACATATACTGTTAAATATAAGAGACAATAAATGTCTATTATGTTTAATAATGAGCCGTTCTAAACATCGTATTTTGGCTTTAATTTCAGGTGAAAATGAAGACAAAACTTCTCCAACATTTGGATAAATTTTTATTAAGTTGGTTCTAAGCTTTCGGCTCACATGAACCATCTTCAGAGAGGTTACAAGGACGTTAACATAAAAACATCCACCATCAAAGACGATTTTATCATGTGTTGACATAAAACTTTGCTAGTTAAGGATAACAGTTACCAAAAATAGCAAACGCAGTCCGTAAATTTATAATGCGGTTCTATGACGTCACACCGCGTGAGAGCTTGAAATGATAACAGAATCATATATTTAAATGCAATGTAATGTGTTATAACCAGATTTAAACGTGATTTTATTAAATGAAGGCTGTTTGGATTTAATGTAGATGGCCTCCCATATCTGTAGTTTTTTTACTTTGTGTATGAGTGAGGATTATTATATTGTTGACTAAAATCTGTTTGATATTACCTACATGACTATGTTTTTCTAAGAAATGTTGTTTAATTGTACTCTGATCAGAAAGGTGATAGGTAAGTCTACAGAAGTGCGTGGTTATAGTAAAACCAATATATGTAGTGGGTTTATTAGTACTACCAGAGATACAATCTCTGAACGGGCGTGAAAATTGATAAACTACATTGGTTTTCTGTAGAGGATTTAGTTGAGTGCTCGTAGAGTTATTAGAGACTCCGAGGTCTTATATTTAACAGTATATGTTTAGAAAATTATCTTCTGCCTCAATACACTATATATATATATATATATATATATATATATAAACACAATAGACATATATACGTAGATATTAACAGAAAAGACACCTAGCATAAATAGAATAAATCAGAACAAAAGTCATACATATAAAATTATGGGCAACCAACATACATACATACATACATACATACATACATACATACATACATACATACATACATATATACATACATACATATAAATAAAATCAAATGTACATATATAGAGATGAAGAAATGATATATGTACATAAATACATAGATATGAACAAAAGCATATATAACAGAATATATAAATAACATATATACATACATGCATACATATGAACAAAGATATCCATGCATATATAGATATGAACAAAAATATACATATTATCAAAAGATAGCCATACACAGCTATAAACCATACATACCTATGAACCAAAGACATACATGCATACATCCACAGATATCGACAAATGGCATACACACATATGAACCGAAGACATACATGCATACATTCACAGATATAGACAAATGGCATACACATATATGGACAAAAGACATACATACTTAGATGGGGGACAAAAGGCAGACATACATATGGACAAGATGTATGCATGCAGACATACTCATACCAAAATATGAGCGATGCATAAATAAGAATGAAACATGCATACATATGAACTACATACATGCATACATACATATGAAAAAAATATACATACATTTATATAGACATAATTACGAACAAAAGACGTACATCAATATAGATATGAATGAAAAACATACATAAATGCATGCATACATACATATGAGCGAAACAAACAAACATCCATACATATGAACAAAAAACCTCCATAAATTCATAGATACGAACGCAACACATACGTAGATACAGAGATAAATGTGAGCAAAAAAGAAACATAACTGACTAAGATATTTTTGGAAAGGATCAAAACACATAGAAACAAAACTATCAGATACGTATAAACACATCAAACTTATATAGGCAGGAACAAAACAGGATTAGATAGAAATTAACAAAACTGGCTGAGTTTGATAAATAAATATGAGCAAAGCAGAATCAGATTGATAGGTAAATTGATAGACATATGCAAAATAGGCATGAATCGATAAATATAAACAAAACATGGTTAGATAAATTGTTATATATGAACAAAACAGGCTTAGATCTGTAGATATAAACAGAACAGTTTTAGATAGATACATAGATACGTATGAACGAAACAGAAATAGATAGGTATTTACTTTGTTATCATATGGAGAATCTAAACTTATTTATAAATAGAAGTGTGTGTGTGTGTGTGTGTGTGTGTGTGTGTGTGTGTGTGTGTGTGTGTGTGTGTGTTCGTTACCTATAGACTCCGAAACGGCTGAACAGATTTTCTTGCAAATTTACACAGTTGTACTATAAGACGAGTGTTCTTAGCTAGGTTTTGTGTCTAGGTACCCCCGATATATTTATCGATAATCGAAAAAATCGGGTTATAGAAGGAGTGGTCCGATTTTAATCAAATTTGTTACACTCATAGACAAAGACATATGAAATGATATGCAGATGTTTCAAGGTTGCAGTTCTTACAATAGTGCAGAACATCGATAATATATATATTGATAATATATATATATATAAAAGGCAATATGTTTGTGTGTGTGTGTGTCTGTCTGTCTGTTTATCTGCCTGTATGTCTATTTTTTTCAGCCCTTTTATTTTAGTTTTTGCTACGGGTTTGGCTCTAAGTAGGTATAATTGTAGTTTTTTAGTCTCAGCCATGATACCATTTACTCAGAGGACTTATTTAGCCTTCAAAATTCAGTTTACAACGAAAAAAACTTATTTGATATCGATACCAGGAAATCAAAATTTGACTTACATCCATTCATTTTTCTTTCAGTCTACAGTTTTGCTTTAACTGGAAACAACTATTGCTTTTTAGTCTTTAGTGTCAACGTCCAAAGTGTCTGAGCTCCAGGACCATGCATTGGTTTTAAAGCTTTCATTACACCCGAGCAACGCCGCGCTATACTGCTAGTCTAATATATTTAAGATTGTAATCTCCAACATGTTTTAAAATTGTTTAAATAATTAAAATACCTCATCTTAGAAATATAGACAGATAATATAGCCTAAAAATTTAGATATATACGTACTTATGAACAAAACGGGCTTAGATCGATCGATAGATAGATGAATGGATGGATACATATATATAAACCAACCAGACTTAAATGCCTACAGGGTTCAATTGTTAAATTGTCGCCATTTTATATTTTCCATTTGGCGCATGCACGTTGTTTGTTTTTTATATTGTCGACTGCACCGCCTGTGGGGCAAAGCGCACCATGTCACAATTCAGTCACTCAGTTAAGTGCCATACGTGATACACGCTTGGACGATCATGTCTTGAAAAAGACATAACTGACAGGGAGGAAGATTATCCCACAGTAAGTTGCCATTACTTTCTGCGGTAGACTGGTTGCCAGCCAAAGTTATAGAACCCAATCTGTCCTGTTATTTTACCCATAACTGAAAGGAATAGACTTATTTATACCTTTCCCAAGGTTATTTGCGGGAAGTGAATGCAAAGAATTCAACTGGAATTCGAACACTGCTCACCGATTTCTCGTTCCGAGCTGATAACCACTGCACCACAACGCACATCCAATTCACTCCGACAGAAATTTGAAAATGACATGCTCTACTGCTTAGCATTCACACTGGAAACTGCAATACGAACGAGTGTTTGGGAGTCAATCTGAGAACAGTGCAAAGGATTTGGAAAGAGTTGGATAAGTCTAATGGTGATTACGAAGGTATTTGGAATTATCTGTTGTGGCGACGTTATTCATCTATTCATCTTCCTACAGGGTCTCAAACTCAACACAGTGGTCTACATCAAGTGCCTTGAGGAGGTAGTGCTACCCTTGGTGAAAATGTTGGCTGCTGGAAGACCCTGTATCTGGCAAAGGAAACATACACCATGACACACAAGCAGAAGAATCCAGTCATGGCTGTTTTATAATTTCTGGAATCACATCGCCATATACTGTTTAATAAAAAAAACTACTCAAATAACAGTATCCATTAAAAAATAATGTTTAAACAAATATATATATATATATATATATATATATATATATATATATATATATATGTATGTAAACTTGTCGTTATACTCATTTCGAAAACCTCTCCGAGTACATACGCGGAAGGAAAAAATAATAATAAAAAAAGAACTAGCTAAGTACCCGAACATCAGTCAAAGTAGCTCAAAGAAAAAACCCAAGACGAGTAACCTAAAACAAAAAGCGCTCAATACACAAGTAGAGCAAACCAAGTAACTAACCTAGAGAGCCAACGAACCTACCAAGGTTTCACCAAATTGGATCTTTAGGGAAAGTTGGCTAGGTTAGTTATTTACCTATATATATATATATATATATATATATATATATATATATATATCAGCAGGTTACGCTACCATGGTTTTGTCAGGCAACTTCTTTTGAGTGATAGCATAACGGTTAACGCTTTTCAGAGCGAGCAACAGAATCAGACCGGAAATAGAACCAAAACAGTGCGGTTTCGTCAAGGACACTGCAACAAGGAACGCGATATTTATGCTTAGAATATTATCAGAAAGGGAAATAGAAATGGAGAAGAACGTATACCTGTTTTCCACCGACTACACAAAGGCATTCGACAAAGCACGGCACAAATCTTGACAGAGACGCTCGTCAACCATGATACATTCAGAAAAGACCTTAAAGTAATACTGAATCTGTACTGGGAGCAAACTGCCTACATACAGACAGAAAACGAGTTCAGCAGATACACAAATATGGAAAGCGGTGTAATATGAGGATGTGTCTTCTCACCAGAGCTATTCAAATTATACAGCGAATCAATTCTATGAGCCCTAACAGCTCTGCCAGGATTCGTCATTAATGGTCGAAATCTGAACAATATAAGACACGACAGTGAATCCGTTCTGAGAGCCCTAACAGCTCTGCCAGGATTCGTCATTAATGGCCGCAGCCTGAACAATATACGACACGCAATCTGAACAATATACGACAGTGCTGATATCAGATACAGAAAAGAAATTACAAGAACTTCTACAGGAAGTAGTTAAAGAAAGGGAAAAGAAACGACTACATATAAACTACAAAAAAAAATGGATGCATGTTAATCAGTAAAAGGTGAAGCCGAAAATGCCAATTACAATTTGAAGATATTAAATTCAAACAGGTGCAGAAATTTAAATACCTTAGAAGTGTTCTAATAGAGGACGGAAAATGCTATACGGAGATCCGAAGGCGTATTGGTTTGGCGTGTAAATTAATAAGGGTCAGGAAAATGTCACTGGAAACAAAGATGAGAGTCCCGGATTGTTATGTGTAGTCGGTTTTTCAATATGGTAGCGAATATTTGTCAATCTCAACAAAGATGATGGAAAGACTTGAAGCAACTGAAATGTGGTTCTACAGAAGGATGCTGACGATATCATGGACGGAACGTGGGCAAAGACGAGGTTTTGGAAAGGAAGGAGTTCTAATGTCTCTATATCTGGACATTATTTCGGACCTTTCATTTAGTAGCTTTTGTCGTTCTAGAAATAATACTATAGCCAACTTTTCTTCTTGGGACAATCTGCAGCTATCACCACCGTTGCAGAGTTTATCTTTTTCAAATATTTTCCACGTCACGTGAAGGTTTCTGCCAATCTTTTCCTTTTAATATCTATGCATAGTTGGTAGTTTGGTTCTATTTTTAAATTTTTCTAGCTTTAATGTGGACTTGTGATTATTCCATCGTGTTTTAAAACTGCCTTTAGTACATTCTAAGTATATTTTACCTTTTACATCTGCTTTGTCCATGACTCTTTCAATTTTACAGCAGACATTTGTTTTTATCTCTGCGGTTACATTTTTCATTAACGGTATTCTGCCACACGTTTTTTTTTAATTATTTTGTATTTTGTCTCTTATGTCACTTATATGATTTTCTAAATTGAAAGATCTAATGACCGTTTTACTTAGGGGACACATGTTCGTATCCCACCGGAGGACGCATGTTTTCCTAACAAGATTTATTGATTATTCAGGTCAGTAGAGGTAAATAAACACACGGTTTAATAATAAAAAAAAATATGAGTATTCATTAAAAAATAATGTTTTACAAATAAATAAAAAATATGTCGAATTTAATCCATTTCGCAATGGATTTATATATATATATATATATATATATATATATATATATATATATATATATATATATCTTTTAAAATTCTTTATAGACCTTTGCATTTTCCGATGATATTTCAAGATAAATATTGACATTTCCTGATTGGATCTTCTGTACTGAGATAATGATTAATAAAGTTCAATATTTAGTGATGTATTTGGAAGGAAAATTGCAACTTTTACAAACACAATCTTGATATTTGCTGATTATGAATTTCCAGTGTTAAAAAGTCACTAGAGTTTTAATGTGCTATTAACGGTTAAAATATCATGTCTCGCCTGATTCCAACGTTACTTTAATGAACACTCTATCAGTACTCTAGATATTTACCAAAAAAACTTCCAACTGACACAAGGCCAGATTTAACGTGGAAAACCTGAGCGCGTACACTCGGGCCAAGGGACAAATTTTACCCAGCCCTTTCAACCTCGAGTTCAGGCACTAAGCTTGTCTATTTTTCTCAGCCGTCCTTCTGTCCAGAGACGGCACTGACTGAGTCGAACTTTGCTCGAAAATATATGGCTTGAATGACAGTTTAGAGTTCTCATAGAAAATTGAGTATGTACCTAATGTAGAGCTTTACGTAAGGGATCTCGAGCGAGTACATTCGGATCAAGAGTCAAAATTTTTCCAACTCTCGCATATGAGCACACGAACCCTGCCTGAAGAAAGAGAGCTTGTTTGTCTTTTTCAGTCAAGTCTCAGTCCGTAGACCGAGACCCGACTGTGTTGAGTCCTTTCCACTATATTAAAAACTTGGCCAAAGATTTTACTGTAAGGGTACAAACTCTTCAGGTTTTTACTAATGTTTTAATATCTTGATCCGTTTTAGTCCTATTTACATAATTTCTCATAAGCAATTTCATCCTTGAAATTTCCGGATATCTATTATGAAATTTATTTATTATCCACTTTTGTAATATGATAGGTATTACTACTATTTTTGCAAAATTAGTACACCGAAAAAATGTTCAAGTCTGAATTGCGTTCTTTTCCCTTTTTTTTTTTTTTTTTTTTTTTTTTTTTTAGTAGTTTTTTGATTTTCGAAATAAACATGTCTTCTTCTGATTTTATATTTATTTTTTTTAGAGTAACTAATAGTCCGTTGTGCGTTGTGGGACTGTGGATATCGGCTCAGAACGAGAAGCCGGGGAGCTGAGTTCGAATTCCAGTTGAATCCATTGTATTCACTTACGCTCAAATACCCTTGGGAAAGGTATTAATCCATCTCTTCCTTCCAGTTATGGGTTAAATAACAGGACAGATTGGGTTCTATAGCCTTGGTCAGCAACCAGTCTACCGCAAAAAGCAATAACAACCTACTGTGGGATAATCTTCTCTTTCGAGACATGATCGCCCAAGCGTGTTTCATGTATGGCACTTAACTGACTGACTGTTAGTCCGCCTACTACATTACATAATGTTTTTTTAATTTCTATTTCACTTTTTGATGTTACATTCACATTATTCTCAAACGGTTGTGTAATTTGGGTATCAATTCAGTTAGTTAAGTGCCATACGTGATACACGCTTGGGCGATCATGTCTCGAAAGAGACATGACTGACTGGGCAGAAGATTATCCCGCAGTAGGTTGCCATTGCTTTCTGTGGTAGACTGGTTGCTGACCAAGGCTATAGAACCCAATCTGTCCTGCTATTTAACCCATAACTGGAAGGAAGAGACGGATTAATACCTTTCCCAAGAGTATTTGAGCGTAAGTGAATACAATGGATTCAACTGGAATTCGATCTAGGCTGCCCGGTTTTTGGGCGGTTGTTATTCCATCCTAAAACTGTAATTTAATATGATACTCTAACGTTGTAACCCATTCTCTGTGTGAGTAGGAATTCCTTTTTACCGAACCAAGAACTGAGAATAAGGATCTGTAGTCTGTCTGTAAGCGAAAATTCTTTACGTGCATAATTTTATGAAATTTTTCACTGCAAATATTACTTCTAGTGCCCCTTTTTGACGTTTGCTGCAATTTATTATTATTATTATTATTATTATTATTATTATTATTATTATGTCATTTTTCATCATATTTCGATTTCTGCTATGGTCGCACTACCAAACAAGTCTGCAGGAAGACATAAGGCAGGTCGTGGCGTATTGTTATGGCTCCATATCATGTTTTTTTTATCTTCCCCCATCATCCCTAGCGTTACATAGACAAAGTTCTCCTTAGTTTGTGGGCTGTACTTAATAAGACATTTTTTTTATTTCTCTTAAGCTGAGGTTTCCAGGGATTCTTTCAATGTGTTGTTTTGTTCCATTTTTTATCATTCCAAGTGCACCTACTATCACTGGCACGACTCTTGTTTTCAATTACCACATTTTTTTCTATTTCAATTTCCAGGTCTTTATATTTTGACAGTTTTTCAAATTCCTTGGTTGCTATGTTACAATCCGCTGAACAAGCCATATCAATTAATAGACAAGTTTTTTTCTTTCTGGTTTTTAACAATAATGTCCGGCCTATTTGCTTCAATTTTTCTGTCTGTGTAGATGTTGTAATCTTATAGAATGGTGACATCTTCTATCTCTGTAACCGGTGCTGGGTGATGTTCATACCAGTGTTTGTTTACAGATTTTCCATAGAGTTTGCACATTGTCGAATGTAAATATTGCCCCACTCTATCGTGGCGATTTTTATATTCATTTGGGGCAAGTACAGAACAGCCTGAGATTAGATGGTCTATTGTTTCTTGGTGTTTATCACAAAACCTACATTTTGTATCCATATTATTATGTATAATATTTGCTTGAACGTTTCTAGTAAAAAGACTTTGGTCTTGCGCTGCAAGAATAAACCCTTCAGTTTCAGACTTTAATCCAGTTGCACGTAACCATCGATGAGTATTAACTTTATCAACATTGGATTTATTGGCACATTCTGGATATTGGCCATGCAGAGGTTTGTCTTGCAAGCGCTGTTTCATCTGTTCAAGAGCTTTATCTTTGGCTTTCATTTTCATATATTTTGATGCAATAGTCGGTTCTTGACTTCTGTTTTGCTTTTCTACAGAATCTACTAACTGTAAATCTTGTTTGTATTTACTGCCTTCTTTTATTATTGAATATTTTTTCTTTCTTTCTTCAAGTTGCCTTACTAATTGTATCATCCAGTTCTTTGTTGTTTCTATGTATGTTAGTAAGCCAATAGTTGTTGTCTTGTATGACAATTCCAGCTGAATAAGACCCCTTCCACCTTCTTTACGGGGTATGTATAGACGGTCTACATCAGCCTTTGGATGATGCATCTTATGCTTAGAAAGAAGCTTTCTTGTTTTATTATTATTATTTTCTGTCGGCAGTAGCGAACAGGAAGTATGTGCTACAGCTTTCATGTTACCGTCATCATTATATACTACAGTCACTAGAATCTGTAGATAATATGATTTCTGCTTTCGGATCGTAGTACGCTAATAATTCTGACATTAGTATTTTCTTCAAACGCCTTTCGACATTTATCAGTCATTTAAATTTTTCAATGGAGTTTTCAAATTCTGCATATTGGGTATGTAGATTTTATAATAATTTGCTAGTCCTAGAAATGTTTGTAGCCTAGTAACGTTTGTATATTCTTAATTGCACTTGCCCTCAACAAATCTAGTTGAAGACCATAATTTGTCCTAGGTACCTGATTTTAGGCAAAAACAATTAACGCTTTTCCTCACTGAATTTGAATCAGTACTCTCATTTTTTTTTCAAAGCTTCTTTTTACATGCTGTGTATTTTGTTTTATTAAAAAAGGAAGTCGCTTGAACTTTCACAATCATTTGTATGCATTTATCGTTATTAACTCCTAACATTCTTCAACTTTGCAAATACGCCTCGGAAAGATCTAACTTGGAAAAAGGTTTTTCCACCGTTTAATTCTGAAAAAAAAAATTCCTCTGAACTTAGTAGTGGGTACTTAGTTATGTAATTCTAGACATTTGTTTAACTCAGTCAAAAAATCAACACAAAGATTATTATTATTATTATCATCATCATCATTATTATTATTTACATACACTGTCGGTACTGTTCATTTTGAATGGTCGACTTTTTTCAAGACTTTCCAGATTTTCGTTGACGTGATCCAACACTGCGAATGGTCGACTTCGTGTCGGTTTAAATACCGGAGTTGATCCTTCTTTTACCTCGGAATTTTGCTTTAACTTTGAGACATCGAAACTACTCATCCGATAAAACATCCGAAAAAACCTTTTACAATTTTGCCTTTAAATTTTTACATTGTTTTTCTTTTCTTCTCACTTGTCCACTTATATTTTTGAAATAAATATTTATAGGTAAATCCCATAACTCGCATAATTACATCTAGAGAGTATCGAATGAGTTTGTAGTATTTTTAATAAACATACCTTAGCTTTTACAAAAATGAAAACGCTGCAAATCATTTCACCAACAACAAAACAATTTCACACCCGATACGCCACGTGCGATTTTCGAAGTTATTTTTAATATGTTTTCCGTTTGCTTTGCATATGGCTTCGTTGATTATTGTCATGTCACTATCAGTGTCTAGTTGCATTTATATATCCACATTATTAACTTTCACACACAAAAAAAAATTTATTTGGTTTTCTGTGATTGTTTTTTCCTTCTCAACGATATGTACGAAAGTTTTTGTGAAAACTTTTCCGTTTTTTAGTCTTGCAGTATGACTTTTATGTCCTACTTTTTCCATACTTGTAGTGCTTTAAATTCGTAAGAGTACAGACGTCTTCGAAATGTAACTTTCCACATTGGAAATATGGATTAAATTTTTCCCCCTATTTTTTGGCTTGTATATATGCATATTCTTTTTCTTCAATTTCCTCCGTATCGCGTCTCAGATTCAGGATTTTCTGAAATTCGTCCAATATTTCTTGTAATGTTAGTTTTTTGTTCTTTTCCAGTTTCATTATGATTCTAGCAAGTATTTCTGCATATTTTTTCCGTTAACTCTTGAACAAAAATTAATCCATTAAACATATCCAAAGTCAGCTCGTTTAATTTGAATCTTTCACACTCCCTGCTAAATATTCCATTGTATGTGACAAAATCTTGGCTTTATTTTTGGTCAGATTCATACACTTCCAATAAGTATTGAATAACGAACTTTTCTCGCAAAAAGTTTTATTCGGAATAATTACTGTTTCTTCAAAGCTAATTTCTACTTGTTTTCTTGGTAGTACGAAATTACAGTATTTATCATTTTCTAATGGCGCTAATGTTCACAATAAAAGTTTTTTTCTCATCTTCCCAGTCGTTACATTCTTCTCTGTAAATTTGCTCGTATCTTCCAAAATAAGCAGGAAAAATAATTCCATCATCTGAATTGTATGTGAATCCAGCTATGGCTTTCAACACCGCGTAAGCAGTGAAAAAAATTGGAGAATTTTCCATTTTTTCTAAATTATCTCCATTAACTTTTGTTTCTGTTTCTGAAGTTTCAACAACTAGTGTTGTTTCTGTTGTTGTGTATTTATCTCTTGCGCTAATAATTCTCCCATATTTAAGAATATCTGAGTTTTTATCTGTACGCACAGCCAAGAAAAATATTACACTGACGTGGTTCTAATTACTGTAATAATTACTGTTTTCAAAGTCAATTTTCGTTCTCCTCGCGTCGGGCTAACAGAGATGCTCAAGGCTCGTATTTTGACTAATTTCAACATTTCTACAGTTAATTTTTTAAGAAAAAAATTGTGTCTGAAATCGGCCCTTATTTTTGTAACTACTTAATAATACTATGAATCTATGTACATATTTATGTCCAAATACCCATATAAATATATGCGTGAAGTTAACAATCGTCATTCCATAAGTTTGGTTTATCAGTTGCCAAAATTGGTTCCAAGGTCACACCATAGTCGTCGTTCTGCGGTCTTGGCCGAGATAGAACTCACTACACCCCTTCAGTATTCCCTGTGCATTTGGAACTCTGGCGCAGTTTATAGCGAAATTCATAATCTTGCCAAATAGCCGAATATTTGATGCTTCACCAGGGCTACCAAGGGTGTTTTTATTGTGACACCAACACTGGATGGGTTGTCTTCAGGCCCATCCATTTATTTAACCCATAACTAGGGATTAATACCTTTCCTAAATGTACAAGTGCTTAAGTGAATGCAGAGTACTCAACTGGAATTCGAACTCGGCTCACCGATTTCCCTTTCCAAGCCGACATCCACAGCACCACAACGCACATCCGTCACTGAACACTTGCAGCGTCTGGACTTCCCAAGCGGTCACCCATCTAAGTACTGACCAGGCTCACGTTGCTTAACTTCGGTGATCGAACGAGAACCGGTGTATTCAACGTGATATACCGTAAGCATAACACTCGGTCTAACATCGATATGATTGTTTTCTAAGCACAGCGTGGATGTGGCACTAGGCCGAAAGTATCGGTCGTACTCACTATTCAGTCGTAATTGATCTAGCGAGACAAGTTTGGTACCCATTACACGACATCGAAGTGACCAAGTGATAACTTAGATGTGACACAAGGCCGAAAGAAGAGAGTGTCCAGAGAGAATAAAACTGACTACTTAGCCGTAATTGTCACTAACACCGATAAGATACCATTGCAAATTCAAAACAACTAATCGAACACTATAAGCACGAATATGCAATTTTATTTTGTAACATGTATATTAGATATGATATCGCCAGACGAACATCCGTAACTCTGTCGTTACACCTACAAATCTAAATCCTCCAGCCACTTTCTCACCGTCGAAATGTGGCTTCCCTCTGTCTTTTCTACAATTATTTTCACGGCTTCAGCTATTATCTGGTTCCCTGCCCTCATGAGTTTACTCGTGCAACTAGCTTGGCAACTAGGTCCCACCTTTTTACCGTCAAAATAGGCAAATGTAACTGCCAATTCTACTCTATCAGTTTCCTTCCTCGCACTTCCCGCCTGTGGAACTCCCTTTTTACGCTTACTTCCCTCTATCGCCAAAGGTTTAAATGTAACGTCATTTGCTAACTTTTATCCCCATGACTTCAACCTTATGTGACTCTTTCTACAATATTACAATACTGTTTTCTTTTCTCTCCTCTTATTGTAACCCCCTGCACACCAGTGGCAGTAGTGCCTTGCTTAAAGTGGAATGATTCTTTAAAAAATATGTCAAAAACGAAAACAATTATAACTTGATAACGCTAATCTGCTGCCTCCTTACCAACGATTTTTGAGGTTCTTTTTTTAAACTTCCTTTTTCCCCCTTTGATCTTTTTACCGATCGCAGACGATGGGAATGCTTACGACCACATCACGTTCCCGTTAAAATATCGGTTCCCGTACGATTACCGATGTTAAGCAACGTCGAGCCTGATCATTACATAGATGGGTAACCACTTGGAAATACCAGGTGCTTAAGCTTAGATGTTCGAATGGTGTAATGCATAATGGCTCGAAACATTTAATCGGAGAGCCGAATTCGAATTTCAGTCGGGTTCGTAGGAATCACTTGCGTGCAAATGCTTCTTGGAATCAACCTCATTTCTTGGAATCAACCTCATTTCTTGGAATCAACCTCATTTCTTGGAATCAACCTCATTTCTCTCCAACTATGGTTTAATTATAAAGATTTGTATCACTAAATCATTATTATCGCAAATGAAAAGAAAATCTTACAATGTAAAAGTATTTCCTGGCTTTAAATGGCCTGCAAAAGCCAGCAATTATGTTTATAAAGGTCACAAGTATATGCCATTCAGTTAAGTGCCATACGTGACACACGCTTTGAGCGATCATGTCCTGAAAAAGACATGACTGACTGGGCAGAAGATTATCCCGCAGTAGGTTGCCATTGCTTTCTGCGGTAGACTGGTTGCCAGCCAAAGCTATAGAACCCAATCCATCCTGTTATTTAACCCATAACTGGAGGGAAGAAACGGATTAATACCTTTCCCAAGGGTATTTGCGCGTAAGTGAATGAAAAGAATTCGTACTGAGCCGTAATAGTCAACCAGACGAGCTCACTAACAATTTTCCCACAACAGATAAAAAAATATATTTGTTAAGATTTGCTAAGCACAAGGCAACATGTATAGAGCTCTCAGTTAAGCTCAAACACAGTAGTATTGTTTAAACAGATCAGCTCAGTAAGCCAGGTCAAGCCTGCATGCAGTTGGAATCGGTAATGAAAGAACAGGCAGGATATGTTCGTGGGCGTAACGAGAGTTGTTGTTTTTTATTCCCATATCCGTTTACATCCATATTACTAGTTTTTAGATTTCTTGAAACGCAGTAAAAGATGTTTATTTCTTTCAGTGCTGTTGACTAAACAATTTTCTAAGGATTTGTAAAGTGAAGCAAAAAAATTCTCAACTTATCTTTTCTGATCTCGTTTCCAAAAACATTAAAGTCAATTCTTTTGACTAATAATTTTCCCTAAATAGTGACTAGAGTCAGTCAGTTAAATGCCATGTGTGATACACGCTTGGGCGATCCTCTCTCGAAATAGATATGACTGACTGGGTAAAAAACTTTCCCGCAGTAGGTTGGCATTACTTTCTGCGATAGACTGGTAGCCAGCCAAAGCTATAGAACCCAATATTTCCTGATATTTATCCCATAGCTAGATTGAGAAAGGAAGGATTAATACTTTTCCCAAAGCTATTTGTGTTTAAGTGAATGCAACAAATTCAACCGGAATTCAAATAGGCTCTCCGATCTCTCGTTTGGAGCCGATATCCACTGCGACACAACGCAGAGTAGCTAACAATAAGTTTCCGCAAAGCTTGACTTAACGGTTTGAAACTGTCAAGGATACCTCCGTAAAAGAAATGGCAGATATATCAACAGAGTTTGATTGCACTCGTCTCTCTTAGATCAAAGGGAAGGAACATCAAAACTATGGAGTGATTTCCGTTTTGCTAATTGTATTGTGGACAATGAGGGAGTGCGGTCAGATAGGCATTTATGGAAAGGTGACATTTCTGTAGAATGAAGTAGATGCTTTGCTCCTCGGTGGGGGAAAGGGATCTCTGCATTGTGACAGAAAGCTAGTCAGGAACCACTGTAAAACCATGTGAAGCAGTTCCAGTAAATGCTAATAGGTCAATTAAGGTATGAAATGACAAACAAGACTGTAATACTTGATTGTGATTGAAATTAACACGATGGCCCGACATGTCTTTTTATTTATCTGATCAGGAAGTTATTACCGGAAGAACATCGATTTTTAATTCTTGCGAAAGCGAACAACAGATAAAGTGATTTGGATCAATAGGAAGATAGATTGCTCGCTGATTTATTCGTTAGTTTGCATTTTCCACTAATTATTATCGAAATGTGTGTGTGTGTGTGTGTGTGTGTGTGTGTGTGTGTGTGTGTGTGTGTGTGTGTGTGACACAATAGCTACAGATATTAGACAGAATTAATGACCCATGCGTAAATAAGGCTGTCATTTTTAGAGGTGCTACGCTATTTTCATTATAGTATTTATTTAAATTATTTTTTATATTTGTTTTTTACAGTCTCCCGAATTGAGAGAGAGTAAAAAAATAAATAGAATAAAAACCATAAGGAAAAGAGCATATACCCTTAAAAATGACACCCTTATTTATGTATGGGTAATCAATTTTGCCTAGTATCTGTAGCCGCTGTGTTCACACACAAACACAAATTTTATATTTTACAGACACCCAAAATACTATTTTATTTTTAATTTTGTTTTTAGGGTTTTGTTTCTGTTTACTTGCCGCTTTATCTGCTGGGGTTGTTTATTTACGCGCGTGCGCGCGCACACACACACACACACACACACACACACACACACACACAATCAACTTCAAATGTCATGCCCTGTATTTTTGATCTTATCGGTACGGACAAGAGGCAGTCCACCATATCTTCTTCTTCTTCTTCTTCTTCTTTGTGCGTTGTCTTTTCAGGACGTAGGCGATCATGACCTTCCACGCCTCCCTATCCCTGGTGGTTCTTAGCACACTTTCTCCTGTTACGCTACTCAACCCCTGTTCTGCCATTCACCTGCTCAGGCCCGTCAAGTATTTTAAACACTGTTTTATCCTGTCTCTCTTTTTCTCTATCTAGCCTGTTAGTATCAGGTTCCCCAAGCCCTCCTTCCTCATTTCATGTCCCAGGAACTTTAGCTGTCTTTTTCTGATGCTCAGCATTAATTTAATTTCCACCCTTTCCAAAACCTTATCATTGCTCACATGCTCGATCCATGATATCCGCAGTATCCTTCTGTAGAACCACATTTCAGCTGCTTCAAGTTTTTCCTTCATCTTTGATGAGATTGTCTAGCATTGACTGCCATGTTGAAGAACTGACATCACAGAGCAATCCAGTATTCTCTTCTTTGTTTTTAGTAAAATTTTCCGGTCTCTTAATACTCTACTCAGCTTCTGGAATGCGTCCTTCACCAAGCCGATTCGCCTTATACGGCCTAAATATACAATCGCCCTATTCTTTTCCTTGCAGAAGTCACTTCAATCTCACCACTAAAAACTGAGTTTTAACCAAACAGGGCGCTACCTTTATATCTAAGAAGAAAAACTCTGTGTGTGTGTGTGTGTGTGTGTGTGTGTGTGTGTGTGTGTGTGTGTGTGTAACAGAGAGAGAGAGAGAGATAGATTGCACACATTGCACAGATACTCCACTCTGATCCATGCGCAAATAACCCTGTCACTTTTTGAGGTTTTATGCTAGTTTTATTATAGCTTACTTTGAGCAGTTTTACAGATTGGGCGGGGTGTATTTTTTTTTGTTTTTTTGCTCACACTTTAATTAAAACATATTCTTACTCTTTTTCTGATTATGCTTTCAAGATAGTCCTAGGAAATTTTACACAGACGTAATATTTATATTTATATTATAGTATTACGTAATAAGAATAGGGACAATTATTGGTAAACTACTACGTCTAGATAAACATTACTCCGTTTTAGATATGACGATAAACTACATTCGGCAGCAAGGCGTCTGATCAGAATGTTTTGAGGAGCCTGGAATCACCTCTTAATTGTCATTTTTCCCAGGTCAACCTGTTATGGTCACAGCTATGGGCAAATAGTGAATCCCCAAACTGGGGTCAGCACAAGAAAATATAAAAATATATTTGACAAAATTGCCACCAATACATTTTTTTAATTGTCAAAACTCAAAAGAAAATAAATATATCGACATTAAAGGAATTTATACGCAGTAAACCAAACTAAATAAGCATTACCCAATCAGATATCATCTCTACATGTATGACCCGGAAGATAGTTTTTAACCATTTCTTGGTAAAAAAAAAAAAACACGATAGTCATAAATTATAATAATACTTTCAGTGTCCCATTATTGTTCCTGATAAATGATTATTGCGATTTTAACTTAAATAAATGAATTCATTATCTTGAACTCAAAAGAAAATAAATATATCGACATTAAAGAATTTATACGCAGTAAACCAAACTAAATAAGCATTACCCAATCAGATATCATCTCTACATGTATGACCCGGAAGATAGTTTTTAACCATTTCTTGGTAAAAAAAACAAAAAAAAACACGATAGTCATAAATTATAATAATACTTTCAGTGTCCCATTATTGTTCCTGATAAATGATTATTACGATTTTAACTTAAATAAATGAATTCATTATCTTGTGATGTCTGATTGCAAATCTCCGCCGACTTGTGTCAAAAAATATAGGGTAAATTGAACTTCTTAGACGTATTGAATGCATTCCGGATATAAAAACTATATTTTGAGGGTATAAATTCCAGGTTTGGAACCAGCGCATGTAATCCCATTTTAAAACTAATTGTGAATAAATCTGTCCAATCCTTGCACTGGCTACACCATCTCCTAACATTCCCTAAGCCGTGACGTAAGTGCAAGCTGATAAAATATCAACCAAAGATGAAACCAGGAGACTGGAGCAGCAGCTTCGTACTGTTGTGATACACGTTTTGAATATAGTTACGAGTTCATTTAAACATACAACAATTTAAAACAAGGGCAAAAATAGTTTACCAAATGCAAAATACATTTATTGATACGTGAATCTTGGCCTTAGTGTCAAACTGAAATGTGGGTACGTGCAAAGCAGGTGCGTATTGATAAGTATGTCCGAGTCACGTGTGTGCAATGGCATTGATAAGCGTCAGAAAAACACTTATCTACTTGTAGTGAACGAAAGGATTTGGTGACGTTAGCCGTCGGCGCACATGCAAATTCTGTAGGGTACGTCGTTTTGTACACCGTTCCCTTCGGCTGGCTAGATGAAATCTCCATTGGTCATTTTTGATGGACTATTTATGACGTAGCGTGCGGGCGTAGTTGAGAGAAAAACTTCACACCTACTTGGTGATTTGATTTAAATGTTTACACCCAGAAAAATGTGTCGTGGTTTAGGAAGAAAAAAAGGCGTATTTCTTAACCAATCGTTTTTTAGTCCGCTACAAAAGCGACTAGAGAACAACAAATACGTTCACTCAAAACCAGGTTATTCCATGTTGGTGCACAATTTTCAATCGACGGAAATAGCAAAAAGATGAGTTTTACTTAGTTTGGCAGAATGTTTGTGCTATCTGTTCTTTCTACACCCACTAAAAAAACTGCAGTCGAAAACCTGTTAGATTCGGACACTGACCGCTTATACACTCCTGATCAAAATTTTAAGACCACTTAAAAATCTTTAAAAAGATATATTTTTTTATGGATAGATTTTAAAATCCTCTCACTTAAGGTTACCAATACTACAATCTAAAAGGTTATGGAAACAAAAAGCTATATTCCAAACATTTTATTCAGAAATTTACATTTTTATAAAATGAGGCGATTTACACATGATCAAAATTATAATACCAGAGACAAAAATTCTACGAAATTGTACAAAAAGTGAATCAAAACATTCAACAACCAAATTTAATAATGAGTTCTACCTCCACTGCTTTTGATGACTTCAAAAATTCTGTCGGGCATGCTAGAAATAAGCGTTTCCATTAAGGTGCTGGGGATGATGCTCCAGCTTCTGACGATGCCTTCACGAAGTTCATTTTTTGTTGAATATTGTTTGCCATTTCGATAAACATCTCTTGTCATCCATCCTCTAACATTTTCAATTGGGTTCAAGTCTGGTGAGCATGCAGAATGTCCCAAGAGATGGACTCCATTTTCTTGTAGAAATGTCAAGGTCCGTCTTGCAGCATAGATTGCAGCATTATTCTGTTGAAAGAACCATCAATCCACACACAACCGATGGCCCTCCATCATCAATGATGCTTTTTGTAGCATTCTAACATAACCAGCCGCTGTTTGACAACCCTGCACCACCTGGAGCTCCATCGTCCCTCTGTAAGAAAAGGCACCCCATACATTAGGGACCCTCCACCACTATGACGTGTGGAGAAAATTTCAGGAGGCATGTTTTTGTTATGCCAATATCGTTGGAAGCCATCAGGACCATCTAGATTGATTTTTTTCTCATCAGAAAAAAGGACTTTCTTCCACTTCTCAACGTCCCATGTTTGGTATTCACACCCAAACTTTAAGCGGTCCACCTTGTGACGTGGAAGCAGCCGAGGAATTTGTTTATGATTTTTATTTACCATGACTTTTTTTCATAAGTGTCATCTGTGACCGCCTTAATTTGACTAGAAAAAAAGTCCCCCCTCTTTCAGAACAACCCGTCTTATTCTCTTACTCAATGCAGGAGAAATTTTGGGGGGGCCTACCAGAGGATTTTGCTTTTCCATAATTCTCACTGTTCTTTAGAAAGTTGCAAATCACAGTTTTACTGCGATTTACCTTAGCTGCAGTCCCCCGCTGTAAAAAACCTTGCTTATGGAATTCGAGAACGCTCAACTTTGGTAAGTTTGCTTGCTTTAGGCATGGTAACACCTTTACGCAGTGATTGCTAATCTCTAACTGAACTAAAAACGTTGGAATTACCATAGATCTAACAATTTATACTCCTGGTCTTATAATTTTGATCATGCCTAAATCGCCTCATTTTATAAAAATGTAAATTTCTAAATAAAATGTTTGGAATGTAGCTTTTTGTTTCCATAACCTTTTAGATTGTAGTATTGGTAACCTTAAGTGGGAGGAGTTTAAAATCTATCCATAAAAAAAGATTTCTTTTTAAAGATTTTTAAGTGGTCTTAAACTTTTGATCAGGAGTGTATCAATGGAAACTGAAACTTACAAACTTACCAAATCTGGATTAGCAATATAAAAGGAATTTTTTTGGCAGTCAGGCAATTTATCATGCTAAATCCTGTGATCAACGATAATAACGAAGATTTGGAGAAAACAATATGGAGACAGTTGAAATTTTTAGAGCGCATAAAAATGGTATTTGCCAATTTGACACTCATAGACAAGGGCGACAGAGGAAAATTTGCGCGTAATCTATCTAATTGTGCGTTGTGCTGCAGTGGATATCGGCTCGGAACGAGAACTCGGAGAGCCAAGTTCGAATTATAGTTAAATTCCTTGCATTCAGTTACGTGCAAATACCCTTGGGAATGGTATTAATCCGTCTCTTCTCTCCAGTTATGGATTAAATAACAGAAAATATTGGGTTCTGATTTGGCTGGAAACCAGTCCACTGCAGAAAGTAATGGCAACCTACTGCGAGATAATCTTCTGCCCAGTCAGTCATGTCTCTTTCGAGATATGATCGCCCAAGCGTGTATCACGTATGGAAATTAACTGGCTGAATCCACCTAACGATCGCAGAACAGGAATTAGGAGAGATAACAAAATAATTACTAAGATCTACAAAGGACTAGATATTGTGGAGAGCTATGATTGCCAGCGTTCTAAAGGGGCACAGGGCATAGAAGAAAAAAAGGATGCTGCAAATATATTAAATGGTGAATATTTACTTATGTTTTATAGATTATGCAAACACATTTGATAAAGTACGTCACAAAAAACTGTTGAAACTGCTATGTAACTTTGGTATATTTGGGAACGACATAAAAATAACCCAGAATCTATAATGGCAACAAACCGCCTACAAACAAGAAAATAATTCCAGTAAATATAAAAAAATAGACAAGGACGTGTCTCCCTACCAGAATTATTAGAACACAGAATGTATGGCAGTCAGCAAAATATGCAAGTTACAAATTGGAAATACAAAAATCAAACAAGTACAACAACTGAAGTATCTGGGAGAAGTTTTAACGGAGGACGAAATGTACGACACCGAAAGCCGAAGTACATGGGATAGCGAAGGCTGGCTTCTAAAAGTTTAGTAAACAGAAAAATTTCATTAGAAACAAAGAAAACAGTACATTTTTAAAACTGTTATGCAATATCACTCCTATATGGCAACCGATGCAGGACCATCTCCGCACAAATGAAGAATAAACTTTAGTTGATAGAAATGTGGTTCTACAGAAGGATGTTGAGAATACAATGAACTGAACATTTGAGCAACGACAAAGTTTTAGAGAAAATAGAAACAAAAAAGACACCTATACTTAACATCAGGAAGACTTGTAATTTCTGGAGCAAAATGGGATCGTAAAATTTGATCCTTTCAGGACATATTAAAGGCAAGTGTGACAGCGGAAATAGCGCACAACCTATCTAACGAGCTTACAGGACAGCGTTTAAGAGAAATAACAAAAAGACCAAATTTAATAAGAGCTGCAAAAAACAGATAATTGTGTAAAGTCATGATCACAAACATTCTGAAAGGACGCGGCATATGGAAGAAAATACAGTATTTTATCAAAAATGAAAACATACATTTACTTATAGTTTAGTACAGCGCAAGGTCAACTGATGTGTCGAATTATCGTGTTACAAGAAAAGAGAGTCTCTAGGCTCGAACGTCAGTTATTTGTACTGCTGGTAAATATGTATTTATTCCAAGACTATATCGTAAAGTTGAATGATCCCAGTTTGACATCGACTAAAAAGAAATGAAAAATCTTATTTTTGACAAATGTATTTAATCTTTAATCGATAACTTAAAGATAGTGAAGTATGCGTGTTCCTTCTTTCAACATGAAATACAAATTCAGTTTGGAATATAACGGTATTTGTTCGATCACGAGAGACAAAAAAATGCAGACAATTGAAAACAAAATAGCTTTTAGGTAGAATACAATAGAAATTAGAGAGAGGAAAATAACTATTTTTATCTTCCAAGTCGGTAAATTAGCGAAGAATACAGTGAACTTGTTAAGCAAAAAAAAAAATCTATTTGTTTATTTGTGAGTTCTGGACGAAGGTATTTAGCAAATAAATCAATAACAATGTATGATAATGTTCTGCAGAAACTTTTGATGTGTAAATTGGCACGAGGAGCCTTACTTTCAAATGAAAAGTCCAAAAATAAAATATATTTAATTTCATTTTTTTTTTTTTTTTTTTTACCTCCACTAAAAAAATATAGAAAACTGGTTAAATAAATATTAGTGAGGGGAGAAACAACGCGAAACCTCCACAAATTTCTCTACAGAAAATTATAAATACGCCTGAGATGGAAACTACTTTTCTCTTGAAGAAGTTCTCTGAGAAAAATGTATATGTAGAAAACAGCCTCAAGAAGCATTTTTGTGAAAGATTTCCGTGAAATGTTTATCGCAAAACATTTTCTTAAAACAGTCTCCTTAAAATAATATTCATAATATGTTATGAAGACAGTAACAACTCGGTTGTCCTTAAAGATTTAATTGTAAAACCCAAGACAAAACAGACAAACAAGGATTTAAAAAGAAAAACAGATTCAGAAAAATATATTACGAAATGTGAAAGCTTACACTTAATCGAACACAACATTGACTAATTAATGTCCAAGAAAACAACTTTATAATTGGCATCAATACGACAACAGACAGAAACTCATTAGCGAAATTCCCGGGAAATAGTCATAGACAAAACTAGTCTTACACTGATGGACAGAAATTAAATGTAAAACAACCTTGTAAAATTACGACGATTTAATTTTCTAACTCAGAAGAGAAGTCTATGAATCTTTTGAATTTAAATCATTAAGTGTCATTACAATCTAATGTTTGATTTTCTTTTTTACCAAATATTGTTTCTGCTACTTAAGGCAGTCACAATAACAAAAGAGATAATTATCTTTTTTTAATCAGTATCACCCAATGTAAACCAGACAAGCTACTAAGATACAAGTGGTTACAGGGTGTGAAAGAATTAAGAGAAGAAATATTAATAATGAGTAGGAAGGGAATCAGGAGGATAGCGATTAACATTGCATTTAAAATTTCGCAGATTAAAGTTGGCTGTAAGGGAGTTCCACAAGCGATAAATATGAGAGAAGAAACTGTTAGCATAGAACTTACGGCTACATTTAGCTAGCTCAACTGCAAATTGATCAAATCTTGATGCCAGTTTAGTAATACGCTTTTTTTTTCTTCTTTTTTTTAATCATATCACCCCGAGCAAGGCGGTAAGGCCACTGGTGCGCAGGGGGCTACGTAAGAGTGAATAGATTGGAAAAGAGAAAGCCGGAAACACATCCTAAACAGGAAACAAGGGATGAGCCTCTACACCTGTTCAATAGATGTCGTTGGAGTGTGAACCGGGCGATAGTTCAGTCTATCTACTCCAATTGAAAAAAATAAACAAAAGAGAAAACTGAAAAGATTGTAAAAGAGAAAACCAGAAACCACATCCTAAACAGGGAACAAGGGATGAGCCTCTGCACCTGTTCAATAGACGTGGGTGGAGTGTGAACCGGGCGATAGTTCAGTCTATCTACTCCAATTGAAAAAACAACAAACAAAAAAGAAAAGTGAAAAGATTGGAAAAGAGAAAGCCGGAAACCACATCCTAAACAGGAAACAAGGGATGAGCCTCTACACCTGTTCAATAGACGTGGGTGGAGTGAGAACCGGGCGATAGTTCAGTCTATCTACTCCAATTGAAAAAAAAATAAACAAAAAAGAAAAGTGAAAAGATTGGAAAAGAGAAAGCCGGAAAACACATCCTAAACAGGGAACAAGGGATGAGCCTCTACACCTGTTCAATAGACGTGGGTGGAGTGTGAACCGGGCGATAGTTCAATCTATCTACTCCAATTGAAAAAAAAATAAACAAAAAAGAAAAGTGAAAAGATTGGAAAAGAGAAAGCCGGAAACCACATCCTAAACAGGGAACAAGGGATGAGCCTCTGCACCTGTTCAATAGACGTGGGTGGAGTGTGAACCGGGCGATAGTTCAGTCTATATACTCCAAATGAAAAAAAAATAAACAAAAAAGAAAAGTGAAAAGATTGGAAAAGAGAAAGCCGGAAACCACATCCTAAACAGGGAACAAGGGATGAGCCTCTACACCTGTTCAATAGACGTGGGTGGAGTGTGAACCGGGCGATAGTTCAATCTATCTACTCCAATTGAAAAAAAAATAAACAAAAAAGAAAAGTGAAAAGATTGGAAAAGAGAAAGCCGGAAACCACATCCTAAACAGGGAACAAGGGATGAGCCTCTGCACCTGTTCAATAGACGTGGGTGGAGTGTGAACCGGGCGATAGTTCAGTCTATATACTCCAAATGAAAAAAAAATAAACAAAAAAGAAAAGTGAAAAGATTGGAAAAGAGAAAGCCGGAAACACATCCTAAACAGGAAACAAGGGATGAGCCTCTACACCTGTTCAACAGATGTCGGTGGAGTGTGAACCGGGCGATAGTTCAGTCTATCTACTCCAATTGAAAAAAAAATAAACAAAAAAGAAAACTGAAAAGATTGGAAAAGAGAAAGCCGGAATCCACATTCTAAACAGGGAAAAAGAGATGAAGCCTCTACACCTGTTCAATAGACGTGGGTGGAGTGAGAACCGGGCGATAGTTCAGTCTATCTACTCCAATTGAAAAAAAAATAAACAAAAAAGAAAACTGAAAAGATTGGAAAAGAGAAAGCCGGAAACCACATCCTAAACAGGGAACAAGGGATGAGCCTCTACACCTGTTCAATAGACGTGGGTGGAGTGAGAACCGGGCGATAGTTCAGTCTATCTACTCCAAATGAAAAAAAAAATAAACAAAAAAGAAAAGTGAAAAGATTGGAAAAGAGAAAGCCGGAAACCACATCCTAAACAGGGAACAAGGGATGAGCCTCTACACCTGTTCAATAGACGTGGGTGGAGTGAGAACCGGGCGATAGTTCAGTCTATCTACTCCAATTGAAAAAAAAATAAACAAAAAAGAAAAGTGAAAAGATTGGAAAAGAGAAAGCCGGAAACCACATCCTAAACAGGGAACAAGGGATGAGCCTCTACACCTGTTCAATAGACGTGGGTGGAGTGAGAACCGGGCGATAGTTCAGTCTATCTACTCCAATTGAAAAAAAAATAAACAAAAAAGAAAAGTGAAAAGATTGGAAAAGAGAAAGCCGGAAACCACATTCTAAACAGAGGTCACCCAAACACCGAAGAAAATATATTAAGAAAAGACACAAAGAAGCAACCCTACGGCGATAGAAGTGTCGGAATCTGAGCTACCAGATCAGAAGCAATAATATTGCTGATTCTTCTTCGAATTTTATCAATAAAAGGCAGGACCACTGGACTATATGTGGCAGCAATATTCTGAGCATGAACGAATGCTAGACATATAGATATATAAGATAGACGATTTTTTCCAGATTCTATAACGACACAATAAACCATCTTTAGTAATGGATATATCTCAGGTTAAGTTTCTTGATTATACTCACTATACATTACGAATAGTCAACCAGACGATATGCTAACAATTACCACACTCCGAGGCACTCAGGTATAATCTTAATATATACCAGCAAGATTAAAGAAACATTAATCGAATAACTATATTTTTTCAAGGCTTGAGAGACACTCAATGTCTTCGAGATATAAAGGTGTTAGTAGAGCGTGAAGATTATGAGTAGAATGGGGATATATAACGATTTGCACCTGAATTAAAGAGGTCCAAATTGTTCAGAGAAACATCCACGCGTATGTGCGTTGTGGTGCAGTAGATATCGGCTCGGAACGAGAAGTCAGGGAGCCGAGTTCGAATTCCAGTTAAACTCGTTGCACAAATAGGGAAGGTATGATTCTCTCTCCAGCTATGGGTTAAATAGCAGGATAGATTGGGTTCTATAGCCTTGGTTGGCAACCAGTCTACCGTAGAAAGTAATGGCAACCTAAGCATTGTAATGACATTCTAAGCATAAATATCACTTTCATTATTCTAGTGTCCTTGACAAAACCACACTGATGTTGTCCTATTTTTTGGTCTGCCTTCGCTAGGCGCTCTATTCATCGGAATTCAGATGATGAGTTTTGTTATGTGACTCATTAAGCAGATTGTTCGGTGGAGTTCACATTCCTTTGCACCTGGCTTCATTGCTATGAAAATCGATCAGTTAAGGTCTTCCGAGATTTCGCCGCTGTTGTAGATTTCATTTATTTATAATTTATGTGATTTTGTCTACACCGAAGTCGTTTAAGGCTACCAGCATTTCTATTACAATACCGTCTGATCCTTCTGCTTAGTTTCTATTCAGTTTGGCCATTGCAGCTTCCACTTCAGATCTTAATATTTCCTGATCGTCGGTATTTCTGTGTATTGTCGGTTGCTCTCTCCACAAGTGGAAGTGATCTCTTATATATTTTTTCTCATCGCTGAAGTATTTTCTTTTTCTCTAATATGAACGTTCCATCCTTGGATTTTATGCATCGTATGGAGAAGCATGTTTGTTGTCCTGTTAGCTGTCATAGAGTTTTTTGCATGTCTCTTTTATTAATCGTGCTCAATTTCTACACATTTGTCGATGAGTCATTCATCTTTAGCCTGCCTGCATTTGCTTCTTATTTCCTTGTGTAGTTTCCTGTATTTCGTTTCATGTCTTGACATTTGTTTTGCATCATGTCGGGAATCTCATCTGTGACCAACACAAGTCGCATTTTAAGACTGCTGTAGAAACAACGAGGGAACTTATACTTAACATCAGGAAGTGACAGTTGAAGTTTCTGGGACGTGTAATTAGGAAGGATGGTTCTGAAAATCTGATACTCACGGGGCGGATAGAGAAAAAGAGTGACATGAAAAAACAGATGAGTATTAACATTGCATTTAAATTCCTGGTGGTTGTAGCCGTCATGAAAGCAAGAATATGGGAGCGAGTTCCACAGGCGGGAAGTGCGAGAGAAGAAGCTGAAGGAGTAGAATTGTCGTCTGCATTTGGTTAATGTAATTGTGAATTGGTGGGACCCAGTTGCCAATCTGGTTGCACGAGTAAACACCTGTTGCATAGGCACCAGTTGACTTAAGTTCGTTCGAGCAGAAGCCATGGACACTTGGCTTCTTAGTTAGTACTATAAAAATTTTAGGTCTTTCGGTATATTGCCACTGTTGTAGATTTCATTTATTATTTCTGTACTTTTGTCTACACTGGAATTGTCTAAGACTACCAGCATTTCTATTACAATACCGTCTGATCCTTCTGCTTAGTTTCTATTCAGTTTGGCCATTGCAGCTTCCACTTCAGATCTTAATATTTCTTGATCGTCGGTATTTCTGTGTATTGTCGGTTGCAACCTACAAAATTGGAAATGTATTGTAAGTGAAAGACCTGCGCACCATCCGCACGTCTAAATTTGGAAAAGGAGTGGTGACTGGACACCACAGTCTGCGCTCAGCTCTGGTCAACAGGATTCCGTGCTATATTAGAGACCTTCGCCCTGTCAGTGGTGTTAGACCGTAACAGTGAATCCTCGGAATGCGATAGCACTGTGGATGGTGAAGACAGCGATTCATCAGAAGAAATTGTATTGAAACACACTGATTCCACACAGGCGCCAAGTGACACGACCGATAATGATGCTGATGACCCTCCAGACCCAGATGAAGAGAACTTTCCTGTCTGATTCACCTCAACAGATGGTCCTCCCGTGTTAGCCGCACAGACCTTTTCGGTTCCACTACTGAAAAACGCAAGACAAAGGCGACTCTCGGGTGTTATCTGTGTGACCATGAGATCAGGGGAAATGTAGTGGGCATAGCTTTTCTTCCCCAATGAAAGAGGCTCAAAATCGCCCGTGCCATACACGATCAGGTAAGTTACCTAGTACCTTAGGACTGATTAAATGCCTGTAGGCGGGAATAAAAAAATATGTATGAATAACTGAGGCACACATAAAAGCGGGCAGATTTCGGCTTTGGGGCAGTCACTTGCTAGACGGCGCTAGAGGTGTTTGGCAGGATGAGTATTAGCGGACGGCAAGAAATATGTCTAAACAAGTCAGCTGTGAGGTTCAAGGACAAAGACGTAGCAGTGAAGAACGTGAAACAGTCTACAACAGACACATTATTCATCATATCATTTATCTTCACTAACTGCAATTTCTACTCCAACAGCTTCTTTTCTCGCTCTTCCCGACTGTGGAATTCCCTTCCACGTGATTGCTTCCCCGACAGCTACAATCTCCAGGAGTTTAAATGTAAGATCAATAGACACCTCCTAACACACTAACTCGCATCCATTCTATCAAACACTCTTCCCATCTACCCAACCCTCAGCTCCGGTATCCTTACCCGTCTATCACCCTCCTTCTGACATTTCCTATATCTAACCTCTCTTTCTCTTCACCTTTCCCTATGTAACCTCCTGCGCAATAGCGGCAGTGGAATGCCTTGCTTGGGGTAAGGGGTAAAATAATTTTAAAAAAAGTTCATAGATATACATCGATAGATGTATGTTCATAGATATACATATTTACCTACATATATCTCTTCACTAAATCTATCTATCTATCTATCTATCTATCTATCTATCTATCTATCAGCATACATATCTACTTAATTCTCTTCACTGAATCTATCTATTCTACTACGTATCTACCTGCATAATTATATTCACAAAAAACTATGCATATATGTACCTATTAATTTCGTTCAAGATATCTATCTGCCTCCTTCTATTCAATAAACCTATGTATTTATTTATCTATCTACCTGTCGACAAACTTACATACCCGCGAACCTACCTACCTACCTACCTAATTCTCTTCTCTATATCTTTCTACATAACTACCTACCCATATAATTCTTTTCACTAATTACCTCTACACACCTACCTTCATAATTATGTTTACGAAATCTATCTATCTATCTATCTATCTATCTATCTATCTATCTATCTGTCTATCTATCTATCTATCTATCTATCGACTTAATTTTGTTCACTAAATCTCTTTATCTACTTACTTCTTTCCGTTAAATTCATCTATCTATCTATCTGATTAATTCTCTTCAGGAAATCTGTCAATGTACTTACATAATTTTCTTTACTAAATCTATCAATTTAACTACTACAACATATATAATTCTGTTCATTAAATCTATATATCTATCTAATTCTGTTGAATAGGTAGGTAGATTGATAGATTTAGTGAAGTATAATATTATTAATGAGCTGAATTAGATCTCTCTCTCTCTCTCTCTCTCTCTCTATATATATATATATATATATATATAGGGACAGAAACAAAAGCCGACTTAACGGATTTGGAAAACAGAAGGGGTTATTTACAAAGCAGAGGTACATGACATAGATGGACAAAGAAAAATATATGTGGGATCTACCAAACATCTTTTTAAGTTTAAAATCAGATGGGATAAGCATAACTCTTCATTTAAGCTGGAAACCTCACAAATTGTACCAGACTGGCTAGCCACGTGTAGAAACTAAAATTAAAAACTGGAAAAGACCCTGATGTGACTTGGAGTATAGTTAAAACAAGTAAGTTGATGGATATATTTATTGAAGTCAGACAGTTAAGTGCCATACGTGATACACGTTTGGGCGATCATGTCTCGAAAGAGACATGACTGACTGGGTAAAAGATAACCCCGCAGTATGTTGCCATTACTTTCTGCGGTAGACTGTTTGCCAGCCAAGGCTATAGAACTCAATCTGTCCTGTTATTTAACCCATAACTGGAGGGAAGAGTGAATGGAGTTAAATAAAAAGGATTAGTGAACAATTTAAGGTAGATAGGAAGACAGGGTTTTTGTAGAGAATTAGATTAAGTGAAGAAAATTAGATTTGTTGATAGATATATAGATTAAATGAACAGAATTTGGTATGTAGATAGATATATAGGTTTAGAGAGGAGAATTAAGTACGGGGGTAGGTAGATAGATTTAGTAAAGAGAATTAGGTAGGTATGTAGATAGATAGATTTAGTAAAGAGAATTAGGTAGGTATGTAGATAGATAGATTTAGTGAAGAGTATTATGTAGTTATGTATGTATTTATTTATGTATGTATTTAGTGAACAGAATTCTGTAGACAGATAATTTTACTGAACAGAATTAAATAGGTACGTAGATAACTATATTTAATGAAGAGAATTATGTAGATAGATTTCTTGAACAGAATTAACTATGTAATTAGATTTCGTGAACAGAACTCTTTATGCATGTAGGTAGACAGATAGATAAATTTAGTGAACAGACCTATATAGGTAATTAGATTTACTCGTGAGAATTAAGTAGATATATAGATTGATTAGTTATTTTGGATTAGTGAACACATAGATAAATTAGAAGTATATAGTGAACACATAGATTAGATGTATACTTAAATAACTGGTAGATAAAATATAACGATATAATGAACAGATTTATAGACTAATTAAATAATTAATGAACTAAGATATAATTGCATACTTTGATACAATGGCAGCAATGTGTGCAGATTTTTTTTAATCGTATCGCCCCGAGCAATGCGGTAATGCCACTGATGTGCAGGGGGCTACATAAGAATAAAATGATTAGGTAGAAGAGAGTGAAGAGAAAAACGAACCAGTTAGAAAGGAGTAAGAGAAGGATGGGAATGCAGGCATGATGACAGTTGCAAAAGTGGAGAGAAAGGAAAGGGTGTACAGGGTTGTGGAGAAAGAACTAGAATCAAATGTTTAAGAGATGAGTATTGACATTGCATTTAAATTCTTTAAGAGCCAAGTAGGCATCTACGCAGATGACAGGAAAGTAAGAATATGGAAGCGAGTTTCACAGGCGGGGAGTACTAAAAAAGAAGCTGTAGAATTGTCGTCTGCATTTGGTTGATCTAACTGTGAATGGGTGAGACCCAGTTGCCAGTCTGGTTGCACGAGTAAATCACCGGTGACTTAAGTTTGTTAGAGCAGAAGCAATGAACGTATTTATAGAACAGACCAAGGGAAGCCACATCCCGTTGGTGGGGCAATAGCTGGAGTCAAGCCGCCAAGTCGGTACCTATCACATTATTGATTCTCCTTTGGAGCCTGTCAAGAACACTGAGATAAACAGCAGGGGCGCCTGACCATATATGGCAGCAGTACTCCATGCACGGACGAATGGTTGATTTGTAAATATGCAGGATGGATTCAGGCGGGAAAAACATCCTGTCCCTACACAGTGACCCATCCTTCCTAGCAGTGGATTTAGCTGTTGACTCAATGTAGTGGTTTCACTTGAGATCAGAAGAGAGGGTAAGGCCAAGGAGGCGCAGTGTATTGTATGGACTCGCTTCGTCCATGCTTATGGAAGGCAGGAGAGGTTGCCTGTGATGATTGACAGACAGCAGCTTGGTCTTAGACGCATTGAAATTTACAAGCCACTTCTTACCCCAATTCACCACAGAATCTAGAGTCCTCTCAAGATCAGCAGCGAGATTATGTTTGTCCGCCACGCCGGGTTTCTTACTGATGCGGGAGTAAATTGTGGTGTCATCTGCGTAGATGCCTACTTGGCTATTAATCTCGTCTGGGAGATCATTTATGAAATTAAGGAAGAGCGTCGGGCCTAGGATAGAGCCCTAAGGGACACCAGCGTTTGTACAGTAGGATGTGGAGGCATGCCCATTCAAGAAGACCTTCATTATGCGGTTATTTAGAAAAGTTTGGATCATATCAAGCAATCGTCAGGTAATACCGTAACCCCGTAGCTTGCATAGAAGGTCAGCGTGCCAAACCTTGTCAAAAGCCATGGAAATGTCCAGAGCAACATCACGAGCCTCGCCGGACTCCTCAAAGGCCTGGAACATATACTCCGTAATGGTCGTTAGCATGTCGGCCGTGGACCTGGCAAATCGGAAGCCATACTGCCTAAAAAGAGTTTATGGGCTGTAAGATGTTGAACTATTTCAGCATTAATAATGGCATCGAACACTTTCCCGAAAATTGGTAGAAGACTGATAGGGCGATAGTTGGATGGGTCCAAGGGTTTACCAGTGTTCTTAAGTGCAGGAACGACAGAAGAGGACTTCCAGCATGCAGGAAAACAAGAAGCAGAAAGGCAGTAGTTATACAGTTCAGAGAGGACAGGGGAGAGTTCAGGGGCACATTTCTTAAGGACAATCACCGGGATTCCATCACCACCGCTCGCCTTATGGGGGTCAAGTTTTGATATTACTCGAGACACTACTGTCGGGGTAATGTATACATCGTACAGTTTAGCCTCAATTCTAATAGGGAAGTCAGGTGAGGATACTCCAGATGAGTCAAATTTGGAATTGGATGAGAATGTGCGAGTAAATCATTCAGCTTTGTCCGCTGATGATGTGAGGAACTCAAATTCATTGATTAAAGGAGGGACAGAGGATTTGCTATTGTTCAGCACCCGTTAGCATACCGCCAATAGTTTTTGGAGCCGAACTTGCGGTCAGCTATGCGCTGTCTCATTCTCTCAGCAAACAACCGCTTGGCGTCATTCAGGATTCTCTTGCACTCATTACGTGCAGACCTGAATAGGCGCCTATTGTGGTCAGATGACTGTCTTCTAAATAGTCGGAAGTAGGGGAGGAATGAGGTTTGAGACGAAAATTCCAGATCGGTATGAAGGCATCAATGCCAGCTTTCACCCAGGACGATATCTTAGAGGTACAGTCATCAACTGGGAGATCGAACACTTTCCCCAAGTGACGTCACATAGGAAATCGAGAAAGGCGTCCCAGTCAGCTCTTTGGTAGCAGTAGGAGGTCCTATAGGTAGGAGGCTCCTGGGGAGGTGAGAGTGGAGAGAAATATTTAAAAAGACAACAGCATCGTCGGAGTTGCCGAGAGGGCAAAGCTGCGAGACTTGGCAAGCGTCAGGTGCGGAGGTAAAGCATATATCTAGTAGAGAGGCGTGTCCAGACGGAGTGCTTGGAAAACGTATGGGGAAGCCCACTACTTGCGTAAGGGATTGAGAAATGGCAATGTTCATGGCGTGGATGCCAGCTGAATCAGTAACAGAGTCTTTAAGCCACTCAGCATGATGGGCGTTAAGATCTCCGAATACAAATATGTGAGCCAATGAATGGAAAGAAGTAGCCTTATCTATATTGTCAGAAATGCTGTCTAGAAGGGAGTAGTCGAGAGAGGAGGTTGAACGGTAGAGAAAGAAAAGGTAGCTAACCGAACTGAGAAGTGACAGACGGAGACGTACATATTGGTGGTCAGGGGATTCGAGTGATGTCACCCTAACTACAGGGAGGTGTTCACTAACGTAGACCCCCAGTTCATGCATATGGACAGTGGAATACTTCCTTAAGAGGGGAAGATAACCAGGGATCGAGAAGTCAGAAGAGGGAATTGATGAGTTGAGGTTAGTCTCACAGAGCGCTAGGATATCAGGGGACTTTTCGTGGAGGAAAGCTTCTACACAAAAGTTAATACGAATGCCCCGGATGTTAGTAAAAGAAATGTTAAGAGATTTTGGTGATTTAAGTTTGACTGGTTCAAGATTTTTTCTGATTCTGTTTTTCATGTTATGGTTTGTTGGTAGGGAGGGACCTTGAGTAGAGGATGCAGGCGGTCATTATCCACGATATGCGCTGGGAGAGAAACTGGCCTTGGGCTGCATCAACGTGTGGCCTCGGGGTTGCCCACCGAAAGCGCTTGCAGGAACACCTATCCATGCGCGACATGGCACAACAAGAACCTCAATATTATACAACTGTTGATCAGAGCAGTCGCTCTTGACGCTACGCAAGAGTTAGAGCTCCTAACTACCACTCGGAAGCAGCAACCAGGAAACTACCAACCTGGTACTCTCACAATGATGCGACGTTGCCACCAAACAAACACATCGCAGGAAAATCACAGAAGCACCAATACTGAGGTCGGAGGAGAGAAAAGAGAAAGCCGGAAACCACATCCTAAACAGGGAACACGAGCCTCTACCCCTGTTCAATAGACGTGAGTGGAGTGTAAACCGGGCGATAGTTTGGTCTATCTACTTCAATCAATAAAAGATAAAAAACAAAGGGTGGTGAATTGCTAAGTTTTAACTTAATTAAAGTCCAACAATCAAAGAAATTTCTGCCAAATTAAAAAAGAAAACCAAACGTTCAATTAAGTATGAAAAGTTTAAAATTAAGCAAAAATGACTTACTTTTAAGAATATTTTAAAGAAAGTTGCACCCATCCCAACACATAGTTTCTGCCAGTAAGGTAAAAAATACAATTCTTTTTAATTTTTTGGCCAATCCAAGTGATAACATGGCGGGGGTGGGTTGTCAACTGAATAGCCAGTATGTGACCCGTAGACCGAAGGGGTAGAATGATAACTAGAATCAACAGCCGGGGGGGGGGGGAAAGGAAAGACAGAAACAAAGAATCCAACTATCAAAGAAATTTCTGCCAAGTTAAAAAAGAAAACCAAACTTTTCAATTAAGCATGAAAAGTTTAAAATTAAGCAAAAAATGACTTACTTTTAAGAATATTGTGCTAGGAGGAAAAATTAGCTATTATGTAGTTCCCAGAACGAAAAAAAAAATAATAAATGGAAGATCAGAAATTATGTTCAGATGTAATCATACTTATAAATACATACTAGGATCATACAAACATGGATGAAAGTGTTGTAGTTTCCTTAAATAGCTCCTCCCTAATTTTGAAAATTGTTGGTTGTTTGAAAATTCTAGTCGGGTGTTCGAAAAAATCCCTGTTCGTGCGTTTGAAAAATGGAACAATCAGCTGTTGCAAATCGCCTGAAGATACTAAAAGGTTGAAATCTAAGTTGTGGAGATAATTCATTTACAAATGAAATATATATATATATATATATATATATATATATATATATATATATATATATATATATATTGTAATATGCACCTGGTGATTGCCTAATGCATAAAATTCCGTATCATGCCATCTATGTCGGATAATATGTATATTTATATGCACAGGGAGTCCATAAATCTCGTGTACGCTTTAGAAACTTTATAACTTTATTTGTATTTGCAATAGAAATAATATGTATAAAGAATTAGAAAGAAAGAAATCTAAATTTTTTAAGGTTTTATTGAAATTTTATTTAAGTTATGTTACTGAGACATATGTTAGTTATGTTATGTTACTGAGACATGGCCTTCAAGACCGTGACTTATCATGGACAGAGCCTGTCTCTTTAAGTTTTCATCCATTTAGCAATCGTGTTCCTATGAGGTGGTTCTTTATTGTATTCAATTCTAAACTTTTTTCGTACAACAATTGTAGACTTCAGTTCAACCAACAAAAGGTCACAGTTTACTTTTTCCTCAGTTGAAGCGATGGATCAAATTAATTCTGAAAATAAGAAAATATTTTTTAATTATATAAAATTTTTGCACATGGAATTTATGGACACCCTATATATATATATATATATATATAGAGAGAGAGAGAGAGAGAGAGAGAGAGTGAGAGATAAATACATAAACAGTTCAAACAAATAATTTCATATATATATATATATATATATATATATATATATATATATATATATATGAAATTATTTGTTTGAACTGTTTTTTGATCGATACTCGTATTTAAGTAGATATTCTGTTTGTAATCAAACAGTATATATATTTGTTTCTACCGGCTTGATTATTTACGATGAATTTTTGTTACGAAAATGTGTGTCATTCATCAGGATTCGAACCTGCGACACCAATGTGGATTTCAAATGTCGGTTTGTTTATAACCATTCCGTTAATCTTCGTTAAATTCCGTAATATATATATAACTAATAGTTCCGTTTATACTACATTGAGCCCTGTTTTAGTAACACCTGAATAATATTTTTATACATTTGTGTATTCCTATATGTATATTTATTAATTCACGTTGGTTATATATATATATATATATATATATATATATATATATATATATTCTAAACATATACTGTTAAATATAAGAGACAATGAATGTCTATTATGTTTAATCTAAACATCGTATTTTCGCTTTAATTTCAATTGAAAATAAAGACAAAAATCCTCCAACATTTGGATAATATTTTACTAAGTTGGTTCTAAGCTTTCGGCTCACATGAGCCATCTTCAGAGAGGTTACAAGGACGTTAACACAAAAACATCCACCATCAGCGACGATTTTATCTTGTGTTGACATAAAATATATATATATATCTGTGTGTGTGTGTGTGTGTGTGTGTGTGTGTGTGTGTGTGTGTGTGTGTGTGTGTGTGTGTGTGTAGTGAACAAAACTAGATATTCGAGAAATATTGTAGATGTTATACATAATTATTTGTATAAAAACAAAGATACATGCGTGGGTAGGTATGTGTGAATAGTTATTCGTTTGATTATAGATAATGAACAAAATAATTAGTCTGATGATAAATAATGAGCAGAATGATATCGATCTGAAGAAACTTTATTATGGAATATGATACTCGTTTGGAAAACAAATCTGTCGTCAATTTGTTGAACGCCAACAAAAGTCTGATCCTAATTCTTGCGACTGTTCAATTTACTCCTTTGTTTTTCTACCTGCCACCATCACTCCAAGGTTTCGCTTCTGCGCGCTGTTTTCAGTTAATGTAACAATTGCATCATTTGATACGTACAAATTTGTAAAAACTATTGTTTGAAATAAATTTCCCTATAAAAATAGTCAAGCTGTTTTAGTCCATATCTTTGCATAAGTTGACGCTGATTTTCAGGCTCACGGCCTATCACTTGAATGCACCTGTTCTCGCTCGATCACCGAAGTTAAGCAACGTTGAGCCTAGTCAGGACTTAGATGGGTGACCGCTTGGGAATATCAGGTGCTGATAAGCGTTTAGTGACGGATTTGCGTTGTGGTGCAGTGGATGTTTTCTTGGAAAGAGAAATCGGTGAGCCGAGTTCGAATTCCAGTTGAATATCCTGCATTCACTTAAGCACTGATACCCTTGGGAAAGGTATTAATCCGTCACTTCCCTCTAGTTATGGGTTAAATAACAAGGGTTAGACTTGGGACTCTGCCCTTAAAACAAATCCCAGAGAATCTTGATACTCGAAAAGAAAAAAGTATTACTAGACACAAAACTCATATAAAAACAAACAATAAATTGTTGAAAGAAAAAGGTATTACCAGCAATAAATAAATCAAATTTAGTTGGTATTAAATGACCCGCCGAGCTTGATATGCCATAAAAACAAACCAACCAAACAACATTGATTTTCAGCTTGAAACTCTATTTGACCTATTATCAGGTTTCGGGTATCTTTCTTTTTAATCGAACGCAAAATAAAAGATGAGTCTTTAATCACTAAATGCTAATCAAATCTTTGTGCGTTCATTCACGTTGCACCAACCGATTTATTTCTCAAATTTTTTTTTTCCAGGGAAACACAACTCATTAGTGACAATAAAAAACTGTTTTTTGCATTTCACTTCTTTCTTCTCTGTTGTTATGTTTTCATCAGCTAGGGTTTTCAATTTCAACGACGCTCGCTTCCATCACTGGATAAATAGATGCAAGTATTTACGAATGCACTAACGTAGTTACATTAACGCAGCAATTAACCTATATATTCGTGTAAAACACGATTTTACCTTCACAAATTTATTAGGTTGAAACAAAATTACTGGCCATTCAGATTTTAATAAATATAATCTGATGCTCCTCTTCATACGTTTATAGTTCTACATGTCTGTTTTCTTCTTTGCTTAAATGTTTTTATAATTTTTTCTTCTTTGTATGTAGGGTATCAAGGATAAATATATATATATATATATATATATATATATATATATATATATATATATATATATATATTAAATTAGAGAAAATTTTCAAAATTCAAAGGTGTCGGATGTACATTTCGACATAGGATCTCTAATAGAGATTCTACGTCACGTCAGCGACATTGTTTTTTTTCAAAATGGCGAAGGCCCTGGGCTAGAGTGTGGAGAGGTTTTTGGTTAACAACGGTCACAAAGTAGAATAGGACAGAGCTGGTAGTCGCGGGGTTAAAACATTTCAATATTAAAATACACCCACCAACACCGGCTACTGAATCTTAAGAGGGAATTCATCAGTAAGTGCCGCCACGAGGCAAATTATTCGAATACTTAAATTTAGAATTTAAATCTCCGCTGACTAGATGTTAGAATATAAATTAAAAGGATTCAATTTAAGTTTTAATCTTAATTTTACCCTAACGTTAACTTAAAAAAGTATTTAACCCCCCTACCTTCATATCCCAAGCTCCTTTAATTGCCTATCTTTAGAAAATATGGATTCTTTTACTAAACCCTTTTTCCTTGGTTAACACATATATGTATATATATTTTTTTTCTAATATTTTTCTCTAATATTTTTTCTCTAATAATTTTGAAACTGATAACTTCCTGTAATTGGCATTTACCTCGCTTCTACCTAAAAGCTTTAATCAAATAAACTTAAATAAAAAATTTTTAAATCTTACATTGAAACCCATTCCTTCTCGCCTAAATACACCTCTTCAAACAGCCCAAAATCTTAACCTTAAAAAAGTAATTTAAGTTGTCTATCTTTATAAAATATGAACTCCTATTCCTCCCCTTCCTAAATATACCGTTTCAACACCCTGTAGCCCAAATACATTTTTAACAATTGATCGGAAAAAGAGGAAAAATGGCTTTGTTTGGACCGAAAAACTTTCTCACTTCTCAAATTCTCCAAGTGTATGCCTACACTCCGAAAATATTCTCCTGTTTCGATAACGAAGTAAGTCATCAAAGCGTGTTGCCACTTGGTCTGAAACTCATGACAGATTCCTCTCGTCGTAATATAGAACATTAACGTTTCACAACATTTTATCAAGCAGTAGTAATAAAAAAAAATTGGCATGTCACGTTGCAAGATAAAGAAAAATCTCGTGATCCATAAATAACCCGTCAAAACGGATTCGTATAGACATTAAGGTTCTACTCAGCCTCGCTATGCGCAAGGCTTGTCGCTTAAAGATTACAATTTTTCTCTTTTAAGTTCACTGTGTTGTCACTCTTAATATTTTATCATGGATTTTATCTTTGTAATCAAATTAAAATATTAACTGCTAAATCTTAGTTTTAATCCTACAGTCAATAATATTTTAATCTTAACTTTTTTGAAATACTATTATTATAATAATGTCTTTTTCATTGAGTGTAGTTGGTAAACATTGTGTTTTTCATTGAGTGTAGTTGGTAAACATTGTTTCATTTCACGCATCACTGAAATTTATTATATATATTTGCAATATTCTGCAATGCTGCATTTCAAAGCGTCTTTTTATACGATTCTTGTGTTAATTGCAAATCTAAACTCATTTATAAATGGAACTTTGTCTCTGTATGTGTGTATGTGTGTGTCCGTTACCTATAGACTCCGAAACGGCTGAATCGATTTTCTTGAAAATTTACACAGTTGTACTATAAGCGTCTGCCAGTGTTCTTAGCTAGGTTTTGTGTCGAGGTACGCCCAATAAATATCGAAAATAGATAATCAAAAAAATCGGGTTATAGAAGGATTGGTCCGATTTTAATCAAATTTGATACACTCATAGACAAAGACATAAAAAACGATATTCAGAAGTTTCAAAGTTGCAGTTCTTACAATAGTGCAGAAAATCGATTATATATATATATATATATATATATATATATATATATAAAAGGCAAGATGTTTGTGTGTGTGTCTGTTTATCTGCCTGTATATCTGTATTTTTTCAGCACTTTTATTTTAGTTTTTGCTTCGGGTTTGGCTCTAAGTAGGTATAATTGTAGTTCTTAGTATCAGCCATGATACCATTTACTCAGAGGAGTTATTTAGCCTTTAAAATTCAGTTTACGACGAAAAAAGCTTATTTGATATCGATACCAGGAAATCAAAATTTGACTTACATCCATTCATTTTTCTTTAATCTACGGTTTCGCTTTAACTGGAAACAACTATTGCATTTTAGTCTTTCATGCCAACGTCCAAAGAGTCTGAGCACTACGACCAAGGATTAGTTTTAAAGCTTTCATTACACCCGAGCAACGCCGGGCTATACTGCTAGTTTTAAATCTTCATATAGGCTTACAACCGTCTCATGTTGTAGTGTGGCTGACAACCTTGCAGCACGCTCAATGATGAAATGCAATGTTTTCTGAAATGGTCAATTTAACGAAAAATAGGAGCCTTCGAGGCGTAATATTCGAGTGTCATTCGAATAGCATTCGAACTGATTACTTCGGCGACCATTGCGATCTAAACCCCTCCTCTTGTAAATTCTGTCTTGTCTGATATTGTAACTATTGTACTTTTCTGTGTATATTTGTTCAGCACCGAAAAACTATTGGAACAAAATGGTATATATGTGGTTGAATAAATCTATGTGTAAATATCTAAATTATTTACATTCGGAAAATCTTTTTCATCATCACAATGTTTCGACTATTGTTTCTCTTCGGCCTTCATCACGTGAATTTCGAACTGAAACCATTATTTAATCTAAGAGGTTAGATTGGTAAGTCTCGCCTGAGAAATCAGTAAAATATGTCTAAATTTGAAATCATCTTAAAAAACGCTACAAACTTTCATTTCGATCCAGCATTTATAAAAATATTTGATGAGTCACGAAATCAAATAGAAATTTCAAATAGTAACTTATGTGAGTTTTACCCGTTCTATGATTTCCATAAAAGAAAGTTTAACATATTCTCGATTGCCCAAATGTACATCAGCTTGATTAGAAAAAGATTCTGAGTTCAGTGAAAATACTGTCTGTATTTAGAGTTTAATCTTCGCCAACAGATAACAGCTACTCTCCACAATTTTGCCTTATCAGTACCAGTGTCATCGACATGAAGACAGCGCCAAGCTTACTCGCCTGTAAGACCGAACTGCGCATCAGAATAAGTTTCTGATGCACTGTGCGTCTCTGTTGATCCTTATCGACATAAGATTCTACTGGTTCGCTGGGTTGCCTGGTAACGACCATGAACTTTATTCCTCACACAATCAACAATCTCGTCTTTTTTACTTCTTTTTTCGCCAATTATTTACAGCATTAATTCTGCTCTTTTCCGGTGAAATGATCAGGAAGAATCCTTTCTTGTTTTATGAATCCACTTTCCAGATCACTTCCCGCTGAAAGAAAAAAAATAAAACAGACAATTAATAAATAAATAAATAAAAGAACAGTATAGTAGACAAATAGTTTAGTTTATGAGAAAACTGGAATAGAAGCCTTAATGAGAAATTATTTTTTCCTGTTTGTTTATATTTCTGAGATGAGTTATTTACATTATTTGGACTGTTGTCTTCATCTTTATTGTCATATTCTCGACGTTTCGGCATTGTACGCTCCGACTTTCTTCAAGTGACTGAAATCTTGAACTGAAGCCTTTATTTCGAACACTGGGGTACATTGTTCTCCTTCCATGTCTCATGCCAATTTTGGGTGTCTTAAGAACACATGGCCCAATGGGTAAAAATCCAGTGACTTGGCCCAAAGAGTTGTGAGTTCAATACCTGTCTTAGAAAGTTGAGTTAAATGGAGATAATTATGACAAGTATTGAACTCACAACTCTTTGAGTCAAATCACTGGCTCAGGCCGACGCTTTTATCCACTGGGCCATGTGTCTTTAAGACACCCGAAAATAGCATGACTCATGAAACGAGAACAGTCTTCCTAGCAATCGAAATAAAGGGTTCTAAAACTTGAAGCCTACAACCACCGAAACTTTGTAAATATGGCAATGAGGACAACAGTTCGAACAATGTAAAAAGATTTATTTTACAGTTATACGTTCATCTAAACAAACATTATGAATATAGACACTCCACTGATGTCTATTAATGGGGCTATACAGTACACTGATTCCTATATTTTTAATAGTATTGTTCACTCAATACAAGGTTCAAGAGCCATTCAATATAGAGGGATACACATGTGGTTGTTATAAAAGTGTGAGAGGAGAAATTAAGATATGTAAAGATAACGGTTCAGCCAAGCCTTGAAGTAGTTTAGATCGTAGTGATTGGGAAAGCATTATATCAGAAAGGAGACTGTTCGACAAAATAACAGTCCTTAGTAAGAATTTGCCTAAATGAGACTTCCTATTTGCCAATAGAATACGAATTGAATGAGGATGAGTCAGTCCTGTGTATGCGACATGGCAAGTTCTGGCTGTGAGCATCTAGACTCGTTGAACTAACGAGCCTGTCTGAATATCTGCCATGGAAAGAACGATTGATATAGCGAGAATCTAGCTACGTTTCGTCTGTGGGAAAGCGCTTGTAGGCTAGAAAATAATTTATTACACACAACGCAGCGTAAACGCTTTTGAACTCTGTCATAATTGTGAAGTAAGGATTTGTTAGCTTCTGTCCAGATATGTCAGCATATTTGGTCTCATCTGACTTATAAGAAGGAGGATCCATTCAATTCTGATTTTGACCTGACCAAACTATTTAAGTCATCTAACCTTCTTTTCTTTTTGTATTTACAAGGCTCAATATGCCGGTAGTGTGACGATTGTCGGCGCATGAAAAGGAATCGGCATGCCAATTTCAGTTTTCCAACTAAGCCAGTAGAGTTCACTTACGCATAAATTCTCTTGAGAAAGGCATGAATCCATTTTTCCTTCCTTCTAATTACACGTTAAATAGCCGTTTAGACAGAACCTTTTTTTCTCATGCGTACTTTAAAAACATACTGGAAACCTTATTCCATGAAAAACTGGTGTTAGAAGAAGGGTTATGAATGAATCCATCGGAATAACACTTTTCAGCAACTCTACATACCCAGTGTACATTCCACGTTATACGCGGGTGACCACGTTAGGATAGCGTAGCTGTTATTGACGCAGACTGGGAAATCGATGGGCTGAGTTCAGATTCTAGCCGAGTCTGTTACTTTTTTCTTTGTAAGCGATAGGCTTGCGACGTTGTGTCTGTGCAAAATGATTTTAGAGCGAAGAACAAGTCATTCCTCAGAATGCTGCGTAAATGTATCTTTTTACTTGCTTAATTATCCAGAACATCCTTTCCCTGGCTCATACAATCTTACAGACCAAACATAAGGTAATATTTTATCTTTCATGATTAAATAAGAAAAAAAAAACAGAACAGCACTAAATCTATTGCCTGCAAAATTTCCATTCGTTTTATCAGGAGCTTGCTGATGATTGGACTAAGGCAGGTAATAAAACAACGATATCCAGTGTTATAAATCCTCAAAAGTATCTGCTCCACCTATCAGGCAAGGAAGTTCTACAAGGATTTATTATCGATGGGAACAATCTTAATAGCATAAGAGGCTCAGATGACACCATGTTGATGACAGACACAAAATGAAAACTGCGGAAAGTGCATGACAAGTTACTAAAAGAAAGGACAACCATCAGTTGTAAGAAGACATAATTCGTTAGCAAAAAGAACAACCCAAGATGGAAGCTATGAATTGAACGCGCCTGAATAAAGCAAGTATCTCAGAAGTGTTTCTACAGACGCGGGAAAATGTAACACAGAAATCCGAAGATGCATTCTATTAAATAACAGGGACAAAATCGTTAGAAAATATGAAAAGAGTGCCGAAATGATACGTAATATCAATTCTTCTACATGGCAGTGATTGCTGAACAATTCTCGTAGAGGAAAAGCAGACAAGTGGCAACATATATCTTGTTTGCTTTTTAGGAAACTGTGAACGAAAAGGACAATGGTTCCACAGAAAGTGACAACTGAAAACACTGGAATACATAAAGCGAAAAGAGGGTTTGAAGAATTTGACACTCACGAGACATACAAGAGGTAAAAGGGGCAGAGAGAAATATCGAGCATCAGTGGCTGGTAGAATAGTGACTGGAAGAGCGATAGTAACATTCTTCTTCTTATTATTATTATCATTATTCTATGTGCCCTGTCCTTTCAGGACGTAGGCGATCATGGCTTTCTACGTCTCCCTATTCCTGGTGGCTCTTAGCACGCTTTCTCCTGTTACATCACGCAACGCCCGTTCTGTCATCCACCTGATCAGACCCTTCAAATATGTTATCCGCTGCCTTCCTCTGTCTCTTTTTCCCTCTATCTGGCCTGACAGTATCAGGTTCTCCAAGCCCTCTTTCCTCATTGCATGTCCCAGGAACTTCAGTTGTCTCTTCCTTGTGCTCACTATTCATTTTCTTTGCGTTGCCATTTTTCCAATACCTCATCATTGCTCACATGCTCGGACCATGATATCCACAGCATCCTTCTGTAGAACTACATTTCCGCTGTTTCAAGTTTTTCCTTCATCTTCGATGATATTGTCCAACATTCTCTGCCGTATTGAAGAACTGATATCACATAGCAATTTAGTACTCTCTTCTTTGTTTCTAGTGAAAGTTTTCTGTGTCATAGTACTTTACTCAGCTTCTAGAACGCGTCCTTCGCCATACCAATTTGCCTTCGGATCTCTGTGTCGCACTTTCCATCTTCTGTTAAAACATTTTCTAGGTATTTAAATTTATGTACTTGCTTGATTCTGCAAGCTTTTTCAAACTCAATGTGACCGGAATTTGATTCGGAAGGAAGAAATGGGTGGAATAATATATTATATATGTCTATATATCCAGGAAAATTTCAGTGTCATTTATTTCTGATTTTCAGTTTCCACGAAAGAAAACATATCTCTACGGTATAATCAAGATGTTGACTTTTCACACCACTTCAAATAAAAGGTTAGTAAGAAAATCCCAATCAATGATGGCAAGAACCGTAACAGCAAGTGGGCTTAAGAAACACACTGAAACCTATATGTTAAAAGATTTTATAATTTTCAACTGAAACAATACTATGTTTCCTTGTATGGAAATGGCTTATATTAACATTACCATTTGGCTCAATATCCGACTTTTCATTTTTGTGGGGACATCATTAAATTGAAATTTCGTCAGATATCTTGAGCAGATATCAAAAATAACAGTGAGAAAAAAAAATGTTCTACATTTTAAGGTAATATAAATAAAGCCTTCCGGGTATGGGATAAGAAAGAAGAGAAAATAATCTAAAAAGATTGGTTAAAAGTAGGAATATCCACGAGAGAAGAGTTAACAAAATAAACTAAGGAAATAAAAGCAAAAATTATGTCAAGCTGAAAGTAATTAAGAGCAATCCTTTGTAAAATAAAAAGAGAGTAAAATAAAAAGAGAGTAAAATAAAAAGAAAAAGAGTAAAATAAAGAGAGAGTAAAATAAAAAGAGAGTAAAATAAAAAGAGAGTAAAATAAAGAGAGAGTAAAATAAAAAGAGAGTAAAATAAAAAGAGAGTAAAATAAAGAGAGTAAAATAAAGAGAGAGTAAAATAAAGAGAGAGTAAAATAAAAAGAGAGTAAAATAAAAAGAGAGTAAAATAAAGAGAGTAAAATAAAAAGAGAGTAAAATAAAAAGAGAGTAAAATAAAAAGAGAGTAAAATAAAAAGAGAGTAAAAAGAAACGGGAAGGAAGAGAAAAATCTTTTTAACAAATCAAGCCAAGAAGAAAAGTGACAAAATTGATCATACGTCACTGCTGAAAATGAGAAATATCGATCACTGATCAGTTATTGATCTGCATATGCAACGCGTTGGTAACGATTTCTGCAAGACAAAACAGGGATTGGATATCAACTGAACGGTTGATGGTAAAATAGTAGAGCGTAAACTGAGAGAGTATTAAGTAGTGAATGTCTGTTCTAGGCGCTTGTATCTCATGTCTTCATCCAAATTTGAATGCTATAATCCACACGGAGCTTAGTATAATTGTTTACAAACACACACACACACACACACACACACACACGCATATATATATATATATATATATATATATATATATATATACTGTAATATTTGTTACAATGGTTTATAAATTCATAGTATCTTCTTCTTCTTCTATGTGCTCTGTCCCTTCAGGACGTAGGCGATCATGGATCTCCACGTCTCCCTATCCCTTCTGGCTCTTAGTATGTTTGTTCCTGTTGCTCCTGGCAACCCCCGTTCCGTCATCCACCTGATCAGACCCTGCAAATATGTTATCCGCTGCCTTCCTCTGTCTCTCCTTCCTTCAGTATCAGGTTCTCCAGGCTCTCCTTCCTCATTGCATGTCCCAGGAACTTCAGTTGTCTCTTCCTGATGCTCAGCATCAATTTCCTTTTTGTTGCCATTCTTTCTAACACTTCGTCGTTGCTTGTATGCTCAGTCCACGATATCCGTAGCATCCTTCTGTAGAACCACATTTCGGCCGCTTCCAGTTTTGTCCTCATTTTCGATGATATTGTCCAGCATTCACAGCCGTATTGAAGAATTGACATCACGTAGAAGTCTAGCACTCTTTTCTTCGTTTCTATTGAGATTTTCCTGTGTGTTAGTATTTTGCTCATCTTCTGGAACGCGTCCTTTGCCATGCCAATTCGCCTTCGGATCTCCGTGTCGCACTTTCCATCTCCTGTTAGAACACTTCCTAGGTACTTAAATTCTTGGACTTGTTTGATTCTGTTATCCCCCACCTGTATTTGGCATTTTGGGTTGTATCTTTTGCTGATGACCATGCACTCAGTTTTCTTAAAGTTTATTTGTAGTCCCTTCTTGTCACTCTCCACTGCTACTTTCTGTATGAAATTTGCAGTTTCCTTTCCGTGTCCGCAATCAGTACTGTATCGTCCGCATATCTTATGTTGTTCAGGTTGTGGCCTCCAATAACAAATCCTGGTGTGTCATCTAGGGTCCTCAAAATATTCTCGCTGTATAGGTTGAACAAATCCGGTGAAAAGACACATCCTTGTCTTACGCCTTTTTCTATCTTTGTGTATCTACTGAGGTCGTTACCTGTCCGTATGCAGGCCGTTTGCTGCCAGTAGAGATTCTTGATTATTCTTATGTCTGCCGAAAATGTCGAGGTTGCCTAGCATTTCCATCAATTCTTTGTGTTGTATTTTGTCGAATGCTTTCGCGTAATCAATGAAGCATAGGTACAAGTCTTTCTTCATTTGTAATGCCCTTTCAGAGAGCATCCTATTCATGAATATGGCGTTCCTTGTTCCAGTGTCCTTGACGAACCCGCACTGTTCCTGCCCTATCTCTGGCCTGATTCTGCTTCTCGCTCTATTCATCAGGATTCTGACAATCAGTTTTGTAATGTGACTCATTAAGCTGATAGTTCTGTGTAGTTCGCACTCGTTTGCACCAGGTTTCTTCGGCAGCGCTATAAATATCGACTTGCATAGGTCTTCTGGTATTATTCCGCTGCTATAAATTTCGTTTATTATGTCGGTAATCTTTTCTATGCCATATTATTCTAAGGCCGTCAGCAGCTCTATCACTATGCCATCTGGGCCAGGTGCTTTGTTTCTGTTCATTTTGGCCATTGCAGCTTCCACTTCGGATTTTAGTATTTCCGGTCCATCCATCTCCTTGTGTATTCTCGGTTGTTCTCTCTTGTCGCAAAAGAGATCCTTTATGTATTCTTCCCATCGCTGGAGGATTTCCTCTTTCTCTAATATGATTGTCCCTTCCTTGGATTTTATGCATCCTGTTGAGGAGCAGGTTTTTTGTCCCGTCAGTTCTCTTATCTCTTTATGCATCTCTGCTTTGTTGTTTCTGCTCAGTCTCTCTACTTCTGCACATTTGTTGTTGAGCCATTCCTCTTTGGCTTGTCTGCATTTGTTCCTTATCTCCCTGTGAAGGTTTTTGTACTCTGCTCCGTGTCTTGGCGTTATTTTTTGTCTCCTTTGCATCATGTGGAGGATCTCTTCGGTCATCCACTCGTTTTTTCTTCTGCGTCTGATTTCCTTTGGGGCTATGTTGTTTGCTGAGGTCACCATTGCTTCTTTTAGTGAATCCCATTTTGAGTATCCTTTTCCAATTTGTTCTTCATATTTCTTTCTCACGCTGTTATTATATTCTTTCTGCAGGGTGAGATCGTCCTCTAGTGTGTCGTATTGCAGTCTTGGTGATATGCTGGGCTTCTTCAGTCTTCGGAGTTTCACTTTTAGTTTGCAGATGACTGGGACGTGGTCACTTCCGCAGTCAGCACCTGGGTATGTTTTGCATTGGACTACTGCGTTCCTGAATCTCTTGTTTATAGTTATATAATCTATTTGGTTCTCGTGTCACCTCCTGGGCTTCTCCATGTCCATAAACGTCGTGGGTGTTCTTGGAACCAGGTGTTAGTAATGACCTGGTCATTGGCTGAGCACCATTGGATCCATTTTTCTCCTCTTTCGTTGCGCTCTCCTAGTCCGAAGTTGCCGTTCGTGTCTCCTTCTCTATCTTTACCTACCTTTACATTTAAGTCCCCCATTATTATCCTAACTTCTTGGCTTTTGCACTGAGCCTTAGCACTGTCCAGTATTGAATAGAAGGATTCTATTTCGTCCTCCGAGCTTTGAGTTGTTGGCGCATAGACTACTATAATAGCTATATTGAGGGGCCTTCCCCGCAGTTTAACCAAGAGGACTCTCTCTGATAGTTGCCAGTATCCAAGTACACATCTCTTCACTTGTTTGTTTAGTATTAAAGCGACCCCTTTTTCGTGTTTTTTACCTCCTGCATATATTATCCTGTGGGTGTCGCTACTGAAATCTCCGTTATTAGGCCATCTTGTTTCACATATTCCTAGGATGCTGATATTCAGTCTGTTCATCTCCTGTTTGACATTCTCTAGTTGTCCACAGTTCAGTGTCCTGACGTTCCATGTTCCTATAGTGAGTTTGTCTTTGATTCGCACAGTCGCAGGATAACGGTCCAGAGACACCTGTTGCTCATGTCGTCATTTCCCCGGCGAGGGACAAATTTTGGAGTAAAATGTCCCCTTTACGCCGTTGGTGCTAACAGTCGCCGGATGACGGTCAGGTGGCACCTGTTGCCCATGCCGGTCCTTACCGAGCGAGGAGTTGCTTCCTTGGGAAGTAACCCCCTTCACGCTGTTGGCTTTCATATATTTATTGTGACTATCCATGATTGAGCGGGGGTAGATAGTGGAGTGGTATCCCGTTGCCTTCTCCACGATGGTTTATTTAGACATCACCTCTAGTTAGCTGGCCGTTGACTCTTTGAGAGTTCTTCCGCCCTTTGTAGGTTTATATTTTTGGACCTACTGGGATGCTAACGTCCCAATTAAATATACATATAATTGATGTAAAAAAAAAAAAAAGAAAGAAAAGAAAAGAAAAAAAAGAAAAGAAAAGAAAAGGAAAAAAAATAGTATTAACTTAGTTAAAGTCGAAATGCCGTTCAGACAACCGAAAAATTTAGTATATTTTTATGAAACAAATTAAATGGTTAAAAGAAAACAGATACAAACTAGTCGAAAGTATAAGAACCTCGCAGCAGTAATTACGATCAGCATACTTTACCAGTAGTCACAAGAAATATTATGCATATTCGACATTTTTGCAGACATCTTCTGACTTTCTTTGGTTCTATCATTCATACTGATACGGTGCTGGTAGGAACACGTGGGGTTTTTTTGGGGGGTGGGAAGGTCGGAAAAGGATTGCTAGGAGAGAAAGGACGCTAACGTTTTTTTCTTAGACTGAAGACAGAGAGAGAAAAAAGTTCATTTTAAATTCTATAGAATCCTATTTTTTATGGTAGCTACAGACAAAAACAGAAAAAAATTCAAAATATAGTCACTCTGAAAGAAAATATATGTAATAAAATATACATAGCATGAATTAAACGAACCTTTTCTTTAGCTAGTCGAAATTATAAGAACCTTAAGAAAAGTCGAATTGAATGAATGAGCATTCTTATTTGCATATTATGCTTTTCAACCATTCTTTGACTTCCTTCTAGAGACTCTGTGCCATAAATTGACTCCCACTGTTTTGCGTGTATATTGAGTAGCTCTTTCGAATAATTTTTTTACTGGTTCTTTCTATATTATACTTCGTAGGGTTTACTAATCGTGGTCTGAGGTTATTAGAGTAGTTGTATTTTTAGTCTTAAACAGTAATGAAGGATTGTTTTTGTCCGTTTTATCCTCGATGACTAATTTTTAGGCATTTATTTTACCCTTCATATTAATAATTTTTAATTTTAACTTTTAGTTATCTCACATCAAGCAAAGCCTATCTATAAGCATTCGTGCTCGTCTTATTCACACACACACACACACACACACACATATATAATTTATAAAGAAAAACACAAAACGTCATTTCAATTGGTTATAAACTATAGCTCATTTCAATGAGTTTAATTAGCTCATTTCATCAGACCTTACAATATTCCTTTCATCTGGTACAAAATTTTTGCCGGAATTATATAGATTTACCACTTAATATTTTATATGAAGGAAGGTAATCCTGTTGGATTATACTCACCGTTTACGGACTGGACACCTATATATATATATATATATATATATATATATATATATATATATATATATATATATATTGATTGATTGATCAAATGATTGATTGCGACGTCCTGTCAGACGATTGCCATTCCTTTCCTGATTGACCGTCCGTGAGCCCGATGCTGACTCTTTACTCCTGCTACCGACTGGCACATCTTGGAGCAGATTTGACACGCCTAACCATCAGGATTTCTGGAAACAGACGGACAGCATTGCCTGAAGAAATATCTGTATATATAACGTTAATGTAGAGTCATAGCTTTGCACGACAACTAAGTCCCTCTCACGGTTCAAAAATATGAAATCCAGCAACAAGCCAGGAACGGAGTAAACTGCAGATCAACAAGATGGACAAAATGGCCGTCCGTGGGTTGATTTTTTTTTTTGTATCAGAAATTTTCTTCTCCTAGAAGGGTTGCATTCACCATAACTTTCTGGAGCCCCTTCTACCCGCTTATGTCATGATTGGGACTTAGGTTACTGAGAACCAGTACGTAATCCACACACTGGTTGGTGATGCGTGACAAAATTAACAGAGCCTAAGTTTCTCTGGAGGTTTCTGTATGGTTTACCTTAAAGTGTTGGTTACATTTAGTGACTTGACCCAAAGTTGTGAGTTCAATATCTGGCGCGCGCGCGCGCGCGTGCGTGCGTGCGTGCGTGCGTGCGTGCGTGCGTGCGTGCGTGTGTGTGTGTTTCTTTTGTGATGTTGGTCTTGTTTACTTTCTCATATATGTCATCATCATCAATGAGGTCTTTTTTTGTTGGTATATATCTTCGTCCATGATTACGATTCCCCCTCCTATGTCAGAAGAAGATATATGTATATCTTTGTTGTTTTTTAATTCATTCAGTTCTTCATCTCAATTCCTCGCAGATATTTAACAGCCCTGAAGGTATTAAAACACTACAAAGATATACACATATCTTCTTCTGACATAGGAGGGGGAATCGTAATCATGGACGAAAATATATACCAACAAAAAATGAAAGACCTCATTGATGATGATAACATATACGAGAAATAAAAAAAACAACATCACAAAAGAAACACAAACATTTATATGCAATATCAAGAATATATATATATATATATATATATATATATATACATATATATATATATATTGTTCAGACTGTTGTCCTGATATTTATTGCTATATTCTCGATATTTCGACTGTTGTATGCTCAGGCTTTCTTCAGGTGCTTGGAATTTTGAACCAAACCCTTTATTTTGATCACTGGGGTATATCATTCTTATTCCATGTGCCATGCCACTTCCGGATGTCATTTCCCTTTAACTCAAATTATTTGTAATCAGATATTGAACTCACAACCTTTGGTCAAGACAGTAGATGTAACCAACTTTTTTATCCACTATGACATGTGTACTTGAAGACATCAGTTTTTATTCATCTTTTGGACTTATAAACCTAATGTTTCAGTAGCCATTTTATTCTTACCAGTTCATATTTAATCTTTGAAGCTAAAGATTTTCTCTAGCACTCTATATTACAGGTTCCCATATTGTATTCATTTCTATGCTTGGCCGGCTTAGGAAATTTTTGTTGCCTAGCATATGTTTCCAGTGATATTCTCTATCTTTTATTTCACCTTCATCCCATAAGGGACGGTGAAACCACTTCTCCATCCATATGTGGTCAGCTATACCTGATCTTTTTATTTCCCGACGTGTTACAGCCTTGCAATATTTTTACAGCCTTACCTTAGCCCGTTTCTTGTTTATATTTCTTTCCAGAGGTACATGCAACAGCGTACACAAAGACCTTGGTTATGTTTTTTTCTCTATTAAACGTCTTACTTGAGAGAGATATCTACGAGATGTAAAACCACTTTTGAAATCGTTTTGATAATATATGAACCACAGATACTTTTAATTTTTCAGATAATCCGTTTACATAAAGTAAGCACACCGGGGTTGTTTTCTGAGTGTTGTCACCCTCATGCACCTTCCCTTCCACATTTTTTGAAGCTATTGTCGTGTATCCCGGGTAGTTGTTACGTTGTAGGGTAAAGCTTATACCGACCATTTCTTGTTCATATGTTTTTGGCTCACCGCTTATAACTTTTGCTAGATGTTGCAAGCAGCGGAAATCCCTTTTCTTTACACAGTCTGGGTGGTGGCAGTTGAAGTTGAGGTATTTCCCGGGAAATGTTGGCGTGCGATATACGGATGTCTTGGACCCATTCTCTGTTAGAGATATCAGTACATCCACGAATGTTAGTTTGCTGTTGTTTTCTTTTTCCTTTTTGAACTGTATTGATGATCTTACTGAGTACACATGAAGAAGGCCAGATCGTACAACGTCCAAAACGTAATGAAAATGGCAAAAAAGATGAGAACAACATATATATATATATATATATATATATATATATATATATATATATATTGTTATAGTAAAACTTCCTGTCATCCCGAGAGTAGAATGCTCTAGATTATAAGAGACGGTGACGAGCGGTGCGAAGAGGGAGCAACCGTCTTAAGCGAGAGCAATCGTCTTAGGATGACTGCTTCATAACACTGTCAGATCTCTGCCTTCGGGTAGAGGGCGCTCTCTGCTTCCGAGCAGAGAGCACAAACCCAGTCGTGGTTGCGCCGAAGGGTAGAATCACGACTGGGGAAAAATAGACAGACATATTTTTGGCCCGGCTATATGGCCGGGAATACCCACTATAAAATGACCATGTGTCACATCCGGCCTTGCGTGGGAAGGCTAGTAAATACAGTAAATACAGCAACCGTCTTAAGCGAAGGCATTCTCTACTTGATTTCCAGGAAATAGATATAACGGATTTATTGTATTACTGTACAATTAACAAGATACAGATAAGCAATCAACGAGTAGGAGCGGAATAAACTATCATCATTATAATTCAATACTATATATATATATATATATATATATATATATATATATATATATATATAGTATTGAATTATAATGATGCTTAGTGCCAAAATTGCTGACTTTTCAGTAGTTTACTGATAGGAGTGTGCGTTGAGGTCTATTTTTTTATGTTTTCCATTCATTAATTCTTTTTTTGTCTGGTTGATAATTTTTTCTGTTTTGTCGACAATAATTCGCTTGACTCTCGAATCCTCTTCTTTTTTTCTAAATCCTCCCTTAGCAGACTGTTGATAATTACTACACAGACAGTATTTTTCTTAATCCTTTGTCGGCAGACTTGGAGTTACTGCCCTAGTAGTGATATTTTTTCAGTACTCGAATCTTAATTCGGTAGAACTGTTCGACAGACATATTGTTTTATTCAAAGTCTTTCGTCGAATTTTTAATATTTTTTTTAATCTGTTCGGCAAATCTGTTATTATTTTTCCCGAATTCTTATTCGCAAACTCGGATAGTCAAACTGCAATAGCGAATATTTCTTTTATCTTTTGACTTCTTATTTGCTCGCTGTCCAACTTCGTTAGTTCTTCTTCGAAAAACTAGTTGTCAATCTTTTGTGAAAATCCTAGTCCGCCAGTCTGTTTTCTTACTACACGCCGTAATTGGTTTCTTTTTCTTTGGGGGGGGGGGGGTGTTGAAACGTGACTCGATCAGGTGAGCGGGTTCACATATATGAAAAGAGAGTCGGTTGAAATCGACAGTTAATGTGAGCTGAGGGCTACCGTTGACAACCGTGATTTCTTGCTAACTCAACCACCCATATTGTTGCGATCTAGTACGAACTATTTATATTGTATCTACCGAATAAAGGTGTTATTTCAACATCTGTGTATTGTTTTGCCACTCGACGATACAACAAAAGGTTTTAATGCTTATAGCGCATGAAAAGGTTTTAAAGCGTATAACGAATGAAAGGGTTTAAGGCTTATAACGAATGAAAAGCTTTTAAGCCTTATAACGAATGAAAAGAGTGTTAAGGCTTATTACAAATGGAAAGTTTTAAGGCTTATAACGAATGAAAAGGTTTTAAGGCTTATTACAAATGAAAAGTTTTAAGGCTTATAACGAATGAAAAGAGTGTTAAGGCTTATTACAAATGGAAAGTTTTAAGGCTTATAACGAATGAAAAGGTTTTAAGGCTTATTACAAATGAAAAGTTTTAAGGCTTATAACGAATGAAAAGAGTGTTAAGGCTTATTACAAATGGAAAGTTTTAAGGCTTATAACGAATGAAAAGGTTTTAAGGCTTATTACAAATGAAAAGGTTTTAAGGCTTATTACAAATGAAAAGGTTTCTCAATTAATTAATAGTTATTTATCTACGTAGGAATTATGTCATAGATATACAATAGTTAATATTTGTAATATTTCTATGTGCCTGTGTATAAATAATTATAGATATGTGTAAGTCTGTTTATGTACAAGTAAGTTGAACAACGCGCACGAAGGAAACATATTATGAACATTGGCCGTCAATCTCAGTGGGTCGTGTTTTTTTTAATGCGCTCTAGTGTTAAGTATGACGACCAGATTCTGCCTTCAATCAAATCATTTGCAAGTAAATCTGAAGATCAAAATCTTCCAGTGTATACGCTGCAATGACATAAAAACTCACTCCTTGGAACGAGGAGTGCCATAACTTACAACTTTCGTCTTTGGCGTTTTTTGAGTATTGAAAAGTAGTTTGTACATTTCCGAAACCCGTTTCAACAACCATTCCGACAACAGGAATTCAGTGTCCTATTCCAGCAAGATAATGCCCGCCCACATGTTGTCAGTGGTACTCAACAGGCACTTCGAGTCTTTAACAAAACTCCTTAAAACTTCTGTCTCTCGTTGAACATAGGTGAATCAATGATTGAATCGCTTGGTGATCTGCATTTCTTGAAATAGTGCCTTAAGAAGTGCAAAAGGCACGGAATAAGGTATCGCAAGATAATAGTCGCTATTTATAAGATTGTATGCATGGTAGACCTTTCTTAATATAGGAGGATGAGTATATACATCATATTTCTATTCAGTTTGATCATTTTTTATACACGATTTAGTTATATTTCCCGTACGTTTCATTCTGGATGTGCGTTGTGGTGCAGTGGATATCGACTCGGAACGAGAAATCGGGAAGCCGAGTTCGAATTCCAGCCGAATTCATTGCATTCACTTACGCTCAAATACCCTGGGGGAAGGTATTAATCCGTCTCTTCCCTCCAGTTATGGGTTAAATAATAGGACAGATTGGGTTCTATCTCCTTGGCTGGCAAACAGTCTACCGCAGAAAGCAATAGCAACCTACTGCGGGATAATCTTCTGCCCAGTCAGTCATGTCTCTTTCGAGACATGATCGCCCAAAGCGTGTATCACGTATGGCATTCAACTGACTGACGTTTCGTTCTAAATAACGTAAAGGGCATGTTCCAGTTTAATTTTTATGTATGTGTATTTAGCTCGTTAGTGATAGGTATGTAAGAACAATATACACCGCTTTGTTAGTTCGTCACTGCTCTAATGATTTTTATTATCATGCAGAAATTGTGATGATGATGTGTTCGGGTGTTATTTTTGTTAACATTTGCACAGACTTACATACACGCATGCACACAAAGGTATGAATATAGAACATTTTGTGCTTCGTCCAGTGGTGAGTGTTTAACTCTGATAGTGGAGGGGCTACTTAGAGAGGCCGAGATTTTGCTGAGGAATAAGAGGAAAACTCAAGCAGCGTCTTCATTTTCATACTACAAACTATTGTATACACAACTTAAGAATGAGTTTGAGTATAAGTATGTTACTTCACTAAATTAAATGGAATAACTTTTCATTCATAGTAGTGAAATTCTAATATATATTCTTGCCCTCAGAGGTTAATTTCAAAACAAAATCAAAGGGTTAATACTAACGTCAATACAGTGTGATTTGTTTTCTCTACAAAAGTTTTTTGAAGCACAAAAAATAATGTAACGAAATAAATCAAAACTATGTTGGCACTACAGCCGTACAAAAATCAGCTAAAATTTAATTTGTTTTCGGCAAGGTCCGACCATACAATCAAGAAGCTACTTTGAAATAAAGAAATAATTTAAATAATATAATTTCCAGTGATTATATGACTATTAAGTCTCTTTCTCTCTCTAACAACATGTCTGTTCCTATTTATCTGGTTGTTTTATTTTGTTTGTTTTTCTTTCAAACTGGTATCTGTATGTGTGTTTAAAAAGATAAATGAAAAAGAAAATGTTGAGGGAAAAGTGCTGAAGATCAAATCTTATCAAAATCAGAGCTTTATAAATTTTTGAAGCTTATAAAAGTGGGAGGGCCAATCGAGGGGCCTGGTAAAATTCGAGATAGGTGGAAGCTTGACCCCCTCTGAAATTGCCACTAACTGCGTCCCATCTGCTATTTTGATTCGGTTTTGCCAACGGTCCGTCAGCCTAATGAACATGGTTATATTAGAACTAGCAGTATAGCCCGGCATTGCTCGGAAGTAATGAAAGGTTTAAAACTAATCCATGGTCCTGGAGTTCAGACTCTTTGGACGTTGGCACGAAAAACTAAAAAGCTATAGTTGTTTCCAGTTAAAGCGAAACCGTAGACTGAAAGAAAAATGAATGGATGTAAGTCAAATTTTGATTTCCTGGTATCGATATCAAATAAGTTTTTTTGTCGTAAACTGAATTTTGAAGGCTAAATAACTCCTCTGAGTAAATGGTATCATGGCTGAGACTAAGAACTACAATTATACCTACTTAGAGCCAAACCCAAGCAAAAACTAAAATAAAAGGGCTGAAAAAATACAGACATACAGGCAGATAAACAAACACAGACACAAACATCTTGCCTTATATATATATATATATATATATATATATATATATATATATTATCGATTTTCTGCACTATTGTAAGAACTGCAACCTTGAAACTTCTGAATATCGTTTCTTATGTCTTTGTCTATGAGTGTATCAAATTTGATTAAAATCGTACCACTCCTTCTATAACCCGATTTTTTCGATTATCGTTTTTCGATATTTATCGGGGGTACCTCGACACAAAACTTAGCTAAGCATACACGCAGACGCTTATAGTACAACTGTGTAAATTTTCAAGAAAATCGGTTCAGCCGTTTCGGAGTCTATAGGTAACGGACACGCATACACACACAGACAAAGTTCCATTTATAAATAAGGTTAGATATAACTTCAGAAATAGCTACAAGAACGATTTTGAATTCGTTAGGAGAAATTTAAATACCTAAGAGGTGTTTGAACAAAAGACGGAAAGTACAACACTGCAACCTTAAGACACGTTGAAATAGTGAAAGTTGTCTTCCAAAAGCTAAGCAAATAATTAACAAAATATTTTCGTTAGAAAAAAGAAAGGAGTACGGAACAGTTATGTAATATCAGTCCTATATTACAGTGAATACTGGACATTCTCCTTATAGATGAAGAAGAGACGAAAATGAACAGAAATGTTGCTCTACAGAAGGATGCTAAGAATACAATGGACTTAACACATAATCAACGACGAAGTTCTAGAGGAAATGAAAACAAAAAGTGCACTTCTACTTAACATCAGAAAGAGACAGTTGTAATTTATAGGGTAGATCATGAAGGGAGAGGACTTGGAAAAATTTATACCTACAGGAGAGACTGAAGGCAAGAGAGGCAAGGAAAACAACGTATAATCTACATAGAAAGCATTAAGAAATACATATATATATATATATATATATATATATATATATATATATATATATATATACGAATTAACTATATGACTTTTTCGTGTTTGTTTTTGTGATTGTAACAACAGACACGCCCGTCGTTCAGTATCCGTTATGTTATGATGGTGATAATGTGTCATGCTGGACGCCCCTCGGAGCGAGCAAAATTTGTGTTTGCAGCAACGTTACAGCTTTTTAATTTTTAAGACAGCCTTTTTAATTTTCTTTTGTGTCTGCACACTTCAAGTTAGTGAATAGCAAAATCATCTTACAAAGTCTTCCGCTTTTGTGTGAGTCCGATTAGAATTTGGTGCCCCCCACCTATTTGACATTTTGCTGAACTAATCTTAATATCTGCCTTGTCCATCTCTAGTGTCTTTCACAAATCTCGCATTCTAATTTCAATCCACTTGAAATCTACCATGTCGGTAGAGCATTGATTACACCAATTATTTCACTTAAGAACTAAAATGCAGACGACCAATATTTATCTCCCCCTGAACCAAGTAAATTCATACAGATTCACATATAAACGTATCTATTTCCGAACCATGTAAATGCTTATGTTGATTGCGACGTCCTGTCAGATGACTGCCACTCCTCCACTGATTGACAGTCCGTGAGCCCCGATGCTGACTCTTCACTCCTGCCAACGACTTTGGACTTGGAGCAGATTTGATACGCCTAACCATCAAAACTTCTGGGAACAGACGGATATCATTGCCTGAAAGAGTATCTATAGATATATGGTTAATGTAGAGACGTATCTTTGCACAACAACTAAGTCCTTCTCTCGGTTCAAACAGTTGAGATCCTGCAACAAGCAGAGCAAGATAGCCGGCAATAGATCAAACTGCAGACCAACAGAATGCAGAAAATGGCCGCCCGCTGGGTGTTTCTTTGTATCAGATATTTCCTTCCCCGAGAAGATTTGCTTTCAGCATGGCTTACTGGAGACCCTTCTACTCTCTTATGTCATTTATAGACTAATAATTACATATGACCGTAATAAGTATATGCTTGTAGACGGCAGATATTTACCTATCCTCGAACAAAGTGAATGCTTCTACACAAATTTAATGGCATACTTACCAATGCTTACAAACAGAAATATAAGCGACCAATATTTAACTATTTCCGAAACAATTAAATGCTTATAGACTCAAATATACTTTTAAAACTGAGGGTGGCTTTAAATGACCCAACAACTGTTGATATGACGTAAAATCAACCTAACCCAACATTCTTTAAATGCTTCATATATTTGATTTTGTTCAATAAATATTTTTTTCCAACCTACTATCACAGTCCATATTTCTCGGTTGAAAATTATATTCTTTCAAATAAATCAAGTAATTGTGTTATGATTAAATACCAAGTCACGTGACCCAGTTTCCTGTTTTCGTCAGTTCACGCGAGTTTTCGATAAAGGTTAACTTTTCTTCCTGATCTCGATAGAATAATGAAGTCAGTTGAGTATTCGAGAAAGAGTGAAGTGCATTTATTAAACTCCCTTTAGTTTCACTAAATTTGTTAAAATCTGCTAATGAGGTTTCTTATTCTGGGTCAATTGTTTGATTAAAATCAAGAAATACTTTAACGAAGTGATCGTCTGATGATAGTTTGGGCGGTTCAATAGAAAATTAGTTCTGAACAAAAATTTTATTTTCTTTCTTTTTTTTTTTTTTTTTTTTTTTTGCTTTCCACTCACTGACTTGACTGATTTTCACAGTTTTCTATTTTTTCTGATTGCGTTTTGATCTTGTTTTGTTTTGTTTTGTTTTTTTTTATCATCTAAAACTCATCCGCCATTTTCCAAATCAATTACTCATAAATCAATGAGCTTTTATGGCCGAATTGAGTTTGAAAATTTTAAACACGTTTGTGTTTCTTCGTATCAGCAAAGGTAATTTTTCTCTCTGAGAATGCATTTCTGGACGTTCACTAAGTTTAATTCAGCCTGGCACAAGGCACCAGTAATGTAACACTTTAAAAAGATCGAATTTTGTCTGCTAACAATGGCCTGTAAGACGAGCTACTCAGTCATAGCTATCAGACAATTTCTACGACCGCATCACTCTTTACATCTAGCCACCTTCTAATTATTAATGGGTCACAGTTGAACGAGGGACCAACAAAATTCCTTATAATACCAAAAATGAACTGAAGGTAAGAATTACGGAAGCATTCACTACCTTAAAAATCAGACCGGCTGGATCAGTTGCAGGAAATTCCGAATTCGTTTAGAAGTCGTGGTTGAAGCCAATGACAATTTTATTGAATACATTTACTCTAGTATTTCAAGATATTTTGTGTAATTTTGGTAAATATATGTGTTGTGGTGCATTGGATATCGGCTCAGAACAAGAAATCGGGGAGCCCAGTTCGAATTCCAGCCGAATTCATTGCATTCACTTACGCGCAAATCCCCTTGGGAAAGGTAATCCGTCTCTTCCTTCCAGTTATGGGTTAAATAACAGGACAGATTGGGTTCTATCTCCTTGGCTGGCAAACAGTCTACCGCAGAAAGCAATAACAACCTACTGCGGGATAATCTTCTGCCCAGTCAGTAATGTCTATTTCGAGACATGATCGCCCAAGCGTGTGTCACGTATGGCACTTAACTGACTGACCAAAGCTCACAAGAAAATAAAATTTTACCATTCATTGACCCATAATGAGTTGATATGCCGTTAAAAAAATAAATATGGAGTGGCTTCGATTCATATTCAGGGTAATATTTGGCAACAAATGTTTTACACTTACCATCACACTAAAGAAAGACTTATTGTATATCATCTGATGTTTCTAAAGGCAATTTAAAATATCAGGCCACCTTTGCTTGACACACGAAATATAACTCGCGATTAAAAGTTTTCTTTTCAGCTCCGCAAAAGTTCAAAAGCATTTTTTTAATTGTTTCATTTTCATTTGAAATTCAAAAGCGAATTCATTTCATTCAAATGCTCATATGCATTTACCTCTATACTGGGAGTTCATCAAATATCCGGGCAATGTCAAGATTGTTCTTTTGTCGGTTGGCTTCAACCGCTAAAATCGGTCAGTCACAGTTCCTTTTATGAAATGAATTCTACCACTTGAGAATATTTTCTCACGCCTAGCAACTTCGCAAATTCACTTGAAAATAGTCAATATTATTTGAACAGCATCTGTTTTTGTTTTTTTTTTTTACTGTGTGTAGTCACTATTTTGCATTAAATTTTATTAAGTCTAATATCTTAAGGACAGGTCGAAAAATAGGAATTTTAATGAAAATCGTATTTCATTCAGGAAAAGTGTTATTTCCATCTTTTTGTCAAAATACTTCAATTTCCTGACCTTCTTTAATTCTAAATCGACCGACTATTATTCCGTTCTTTCAATGGATTTTATGCGATGGAGACTTTAATATTATTGAATAAATATTTATTTGATTTTTTGCGAGAGAATATATTGATAAAGTGAATTAAATGACTCTTTTAAAGAAATAAAACGTGCAGTGTAAAATATTCCTTTTTGTGCACATTTTGACTGTAAGGTTCAGAAAACTGTTTCATTTAGAGTATCCACCTCTTCTTTTTTTTTTCTCTCTCCTATTCTTCTTCGTCTTCATTTAAGCTTTTGATTTTTCTTTCCTGAGATGATTTTGGCTTCAGGTTTATTTTAATCGGGCAAATCACTGCTGCTCGAAATAGATTTCCCTCTAACTGTCAATGCTAAGAATAACGAAAACATAGTGCTATCATTTTTATCATCACCCCTCGGGGAAAACTATTTTTGTTATAATTCCACAGATAATTCGAACTTTTGTCTTAATCATTCTTGTTTTTAACACATTTTGTCCGATATATTCTTCGGGCTTCCTGTATTGTCTAAATATGTTTTTTATTAATTTCATTTTTTCACTTTGCTTCTTCATCAGTGTTATTTGCAAACGCCTCGACCGATATCTTCTTTGGCCTTCTTCAAATATGTTGTTGCAAATGTTGTTTACCAGTTGCTTGGTACATTTTACTTTCTTTCTCCTTCGATTTTTCTTCTCTCTCTTTCTCTCTCGCGTTATGGTGCATTGTGGTGCGTTGTGGTGCAGAACGAGAAATCGGGGAGCCGAGTTAGAATTCCAGCCGAATTCATTGCATTCACTTCCGCGCAAATACCCTGGGGAAAGGTATTAATCCGTTTCTTCCCTCCAGTTATGGGTTAAATAACAGGACAGATTGGGTTCTATAGCCTTGGTCGGCAACCAGTCTACCGCAGAAAGCAATGGCAACCTACTACGGGATAATCTTCTGCCCAGTCAGTCATGTCTATTTCGAGACATGATCGCCCAATCGTGTATCACGTATGGCACTTAACTGACTGACTCTCTCTCTCTCTCTCTCTCTCTCTCTCTCTCTCTCTCTCTCTCTCTCTTATTTCCTTTTCTTTAACTTCCCTATCTCATTTTTCTTTTTCTTTTCCTCTCTTTCCTTTTTGTCTTCCATTTTTATTTTCATCATTCTTCATTTTTTTTTCTCTTTCATTTTCGTTTCTATGTTCTTCCTTCTGGTTTTGAATTTTTCCTCCACTCTATTTTTTCTACCTTTCTGTGATTTGTTTCTTCTTTCTTTATTCTTTCCTTCTACCTCTTTTTTTCTCTTTTCTTTCTCTATCTTTGTCTTGCCTTCATTCTAATTTCCTCTTCTATTTGAGCATAACAACAGAATTAGCATACTGCAGACAATAATCCGAAAATCTATGCAATAATGAACAGACTTAATTTCAGATATTTCGAAAACAGCTATTTTCGTAATCCTTGCTGTGTATTTATTAACTTTTTTCTTTGATATCTTTCATGTGCGCTGATTTTCATGCAAGCTTTGTGTAGAGATCATTGCTTTTGGCTATAAGTAGAAATAAAAACGGAAAAATAAGACTCCTTGCTTGGTGGTCAAAGAGTCTGTTTTCATTTTGTCGTTAGACAGCATTCAAAGCGTTTTCTTTTACATCTTCATCATTATCACCAGCAGTCTCGTGACCGGGTGTAGTCGTTGGGTCGCTGAACAGCTGACCAGTTCACTCCACATATCTGGGATGGAAGCCGGAGAGGTATTGATGCAGTCTTAAGCAATTAGACCTGATATGGTCCATCCCTCTCCAGATCAAACCACTGACTTGAAAATCGCCTTCATCACGGACACTTGGTTGTTCTTTTAATCGGGAGAAAACACTTCGTCTTAGCTGCTAAGTTATTTCTATGAAGCACTCCAGCCGGCGATAACTATCATTATCGTACTACTAGCAGTATAGCCCGGCGTTGCTCGGGTGTAATGAAAGCTTTTATATATATATATTATCGATTTTCTGCACTATTGTAAGAATTGCAACCTTGAAACTTCTGAATATCGTTTCTTATGTCTTTGTCTATGAATGTATCAAATTTGATTAAAATCGGACCACTCCTTCTATAACCCGATTTTTTCGATTATCGATTTTCGATATTTATCGGGAGTACCTCGACACAAAACCTAACTAAGAACACTGGCAGACGCTTATAGTACAACTGTGTAAATTTTCAAGAAAATCAGTTCAGCCGTTTCGGAGTCTATAGGTAACGGGCACACACAGATACACAGACACACACACACAGACAAAGTTCCATTTATAAATAAGTTTAGATATAGTTTTTAACTCTACAAAAAGGTCTATGCGCTCTTTCACGTGTATTTGTTTTATCTACGGCGGGGGATACGACCTCTCCTCACCGGTTCCTGTACGATCACCAAAGTTAAGAAACGTCGAACCGAGTCAGTACGTAGATGGGTGACCGCTTGGGAACATCACTGTTGTGAACTTGTATGTGCGAGTGGTGTAATGTATAATTCCAATTCCAATTCCCTTTGGATTCGTTATATTCACTTATTTGGGAAAGGTATGAATTCACATCTTCTCCTCCCCAGCTACGGATTAATTATTGCCCAAAATATTTTCTGGCCTTAAAAATCCTGCAAGGAGTTGATAAACCCTAGAAAACGAATAAATCAATCACCAGAGAAGCTTAGTAGGAGAATCGGTTTAGTCGCTAATATCTCGACCATGTTCAAGAAGTACTGAGTTACATGGGACCAGTAGCACTCGTAGAAGGACCTGGTATAAATACAATTTTGTCTTTCTTCATGAAACAAGATTGTTTCCGGGTGAAGTGTGAAAGATGTCATATCAGTGAGTAATTTTAAAACAAATTTTGCCAAAATTAGTGGAATATTTGTGTAGTTTTAACAAGTCTCTATTGTTACGACGTCACTTGTACAAGTCAAGATACCGCTGGTTCAATTCGCAGTCCATGCTTTCTGAACACGTCAAAACGCATCTGTATATGTATCTGCTGCTGCTGCTGCTGCTGCTGCTACTACTACTACTACTACTACTAACGGTCCGTCTCCTTCTCGCAAACTACTGCCGACTGTCAAATTGGGGCTCCATTTATCTCTCTAGAGCGGTCCATGATTTGCATACGTGTGAGCCCCCTTTTCGGTTTTCCTGCACACGCGCACAGTCATTCTAGGCTTTGCCGCCATGTTGTTTGCTTCGTTCAGCACCCGCTCCGCGACCACAAAAGACACAGGCAACCCTAAGACCCTTGCTTCTTCTGGGACCGTGTTCACCACAATTTGTCACATCAAAAAAAAGTAATATTTTAAGTATATTTTTTTCTTTTTCTTATCATGATGAAAAATGTAGTTCAAATGCTAAAAGCAAACCTGGGCACATTGTCCTCATTTCTTTCATATTCCATTGGTTGGTTGGTTGGTTGGTTGGTCGGTTCATTTAACCAGCATATCAACCTTCATTAGGTCATTTAATGCTGAAAAAACGTTTTGATTTGTTTTATTTAGTTTATTTGTTTTATTGTTTTTGTTTGTTTATTGGTAACATTTTTCATTCAATAAAGTTTTGTTGGTAACATTTTTCATTCAATAAAGTTTTGTTGGTAACATTTTTCGTCCAGCAAGTTGATTGACCCTTCAGCCACTGCTTACTAAATCCGGTTATTGTATAATGTGGAGAGCGTGGGCGTATTTTCTTATGTTTGTCAGATATAGAGCTAGACACGACCAACCGATCGATTGGATTGGGTCTATCCAACCACCAGTCTAGCTCAAGTCAGGGCCAAAGTGGTGTGTACAGGATCATGTCCTTATAAAATCCTGGACATGATCATCTCAACCACAAGGATTCCGTTCTCAAGCATTACGGGTCACCACCCACGGACTTTGAGGGACTTTTACCCTCTGCAGGAGGGCAGTTGGCGTCTTCTGATGCCCCGTCAACAGGGTGATATTCCATTGGTAAGAAGGTATACACATATAGACAGTTTCTTCCCAAGAGCTGCTGATTGGTTGAACAAACTCTTGAGGGAATGCTTCTCCGAATATTACAACTCTAGGATCAACCGTTATCTATTCCCATTATCTACAATTCTTATGTCTATAAACACCCCCATTCTATAAGTCTCTAACTTCAGAAAAATGTGCATTAGGTGAACAATACTATAAAAAGTATGCATTATATCGCTAAATAATGATTACGTTTGATCAATAAATATTGATAGTGATCCAATGATAACTTCAGCATCATTAATATACAACATCCACAAAATATTCGCTTTGAAATCCATTTGTATCAGTTTGGTCATGTTAGTCGCTTTGATGTGTGGCTTTTACATTAAACTAAGCAAAAAGTAAACAAAAATATTGAACTGTATTTAATATACAGTTCATAAACCAAACTGTGACGTACGAGAAAAATCTTCTTAATATGGGCTCATAAGAAACTTTGAAATCCATTTGTATCAGTTTGGTCATGTTAGTCGCTTTGATGTGTGGCTTTTACATTAAACTAAGCAAAAAGTAAACAAAAATATTGAACTGTATTTAATATACAGTTCATAAACCAAACTGTGACGTACGAGAAAAATCTTAATATGGGCTCATAAGAAATTCGGTTTTATCACTTGCCTGCCTTTCTTTATAGTGCAGCACAATTTACGGGTTCTTGATAGGTGGGGTAATATACCGTGAAATACCACGACTTACAGTTCAATTTAATTCGCCTGCTTTGGGCGCTTCATTGTGGTATAATGGCTAACAAACTGGTCATGCGAATGTTTGTTTAATCCCCACTGGGATCACCATGCTTACAACATTTTTACTGCGTTAAGCTTAGTAAATATTTATTTTATCTCCGTTGCGAAACATCGTTTGGAATTATGGACGTGTAATTAACAGATTTGTTATCTTTCTTAAATTATTGGAAACAATAAAATCTTTGTAAGACCTAGCAAAATGAATATCCGAAACTGATTAAAACTTCATACTTAAAATCTAAACTTATTTATAAATGGAACTTTGTCTCTGTGTGTGTGTGTGTGTGTGTGTGTGTGTGTGTGTGTGTGTGTGTGTGTATACGTTACCTATAGACTCCGAAACGGCTGAACCGATTTTCTTGGAAAGTTACACAGTTGTAGTATAAACGTCTGCGAGTGTTTTTAGCTAGGTTTTGTGTCGAGGTACCCCCGATAAATATCAAAAATCGATAATTGAAAAATTCGGGTTATAGAAGGATCCGATTTTAATCAAATTTGATACACTCATAGACATAAGACATAAGAAATGATATTCAGAAGTTTCAAAGTTGCAGTTCTTACAATAATGCAGAAAATTTCATATCGATAAAAAGAAATCAAAATTTGACTTACATCCATTCATTTTTATTTCAGTCTAAGGTTTCGCTTTAATTGGAAACAACTATTGCTTTTTAGTCTTTTGTGCCAACGTCCAAGGAGTCTGAGCTCCAGGACCATGGATTAGTTTTAAAGCTTTCATTACACCCGAGCAACGCCGGGCTATACTGCTAGTTTGATATAACAGTCCCTAAGTTTTCTAAATCATTCATCTTCTTCAAATTTAATCGAATTTATATTTAATTTATCGTTTGTGTTTTCTTTTAATTACTCAAGTATAATGATTCGTCAGTTGCTTCAGCGGGTAACTGAATGACTAGGAAGTCATGAATGCTGATACTTTGTCGCCTAACTGCAAACTAAACACCGCTAATATTCCTTCCAGCGAGTCAGTTGTACAAATGAGATGCTATTTAATCCAAAAGCCTATAAACAGATCGTAAACAAGGTCAAAGGTTTTGAACAGTTTATTCTTGAAGCTAAACAAACGCTGGTGAATTTTAAATTATGCCTTTTTCCAAGGGCATCTTTGATTCAAACAATATCGAATGTAATTTAGAATTATCAATAAATATTAATTTTACATCTAATTTTTATTTCTTTCTTAAATCTTTTACATAACGCAATAAAGAAAGTGGTTCAAGCTTTTCTTCGTGTAACTCAGCAATAATTGAAAAGCTTTTAATATAAGAGACTTGATAAAGCGTTTTGAAATAAGACCTTATAAGATTTTTGTTTATACTTATCAGAAAGTAAGTAGAGTCTGTGATATAACCCGCCGTCAAAAGCCATCTGACATTGAATATAAAACGACTCCGAAAACACATCCCTGATATCCTCACTATGATCTCTAAAGAAAGGTGGAGTAGTGAGCTCATCATACATGTTACTGTCATCTTGTGACCAGATTGTGAAGCACCAATTCAACAGGAAAGAAAAATAACAGGCACAAAATATCACAATAATCAAATATCCCATATCAGTCAATCATTGGACAGCTGATGATGACCAAAGAATCAGTCAGTTAAGTGCCATACGTGATACACGCTTGGGCGATCATGTCTCGAAAGAGACATGACTGACTGGGCAGAAGATTATCCCGCAGTAGGTTGCCATTGCTTTCTGCGGTAGACTGGTTGCCGACCAAGGCAATAGAACCCAATCTGTCCTGTAATTTAACCCATAACTGGAAGGAAGAGACGGATTAATACCTTTCCCCAGGGTATTTGCGCGTAAGTGAATGCAACGAATTCAACTCGAATTCGAACTCGGCTCTCCGATTTCTCGTTTCGAGTCGATATCCACTGCGCCACAACGCACATCCCAACAGACCAAAGAGTACTCAGTCAAAATGTTGGGTGTATAATAATATATTAACCCGGATGAAAACTACAGTTGGTTGGTTGGTTTTTATGGCAAATCAACCTCGACGGGTTGCTAACTAAACTTTATTTATTTATTGCTGATAATACTTTTTGCTTTCAACAATTTATTATTGTTTTTATATAAGTTTTGTGTCTAATAATACATTTTTCTTTTCGAGTATCAAGATTCATTGGGATTTGTTTTTTAAGGGCAGATTCCCTAAGTCCTATCCTTGTTATTTGACCCATAACTGGAGGGAAGGGACGGATTAATACCTTTCCCAAGGGTACCAGTGCTTAAGTAAATGCAGGGTATTCAACTGAAATTCGAACTCGGCTCACCGATTTCTCTTTCCGAGCCGATATTCACTGCAGCACAACGCACATCTGTCACCATACGCTTACAGCACCTGTTATCCCCAAGCGATCACCCATCTAAGTACTGACCAGGCTCAACGTTGCTTAACTTCGGTGATCGAGTGAGAACTACAGTTCGAAATAATAGAAGAAATGAAATGCCAAATTATAAAAAGCGGCACGAAACCCCCTTCATCATAACCAAAGAGGTACGAACCCCCCATCATAACCAAAGAGGCACGAAACCCCCCCCCCCATCATAACCAAATATTAAAATCTGATATTAAATATAAAAGAAGACTGCAAGAACCTACCGCTAACATATTTCAAGTCGGTGTTGTAGTGAATGTAGAAGTTGGCTTTATATGTGCTACTACCATCTAATAGTTACAAGTTCAATCCTTGAATCATCTTGTAAAGCATCAATTCAGCAAGAACGTACAATATATGATTTTAGAGGATATATATTTTGTCTCTACATCCTGTGATATAATCATTTCAACCTAAACTTGGACTGAAAGAGAGTGGGAAAAATTCAATGACAAAAAAAAAGGATAACAAAATCATCATTCAGAAAGACAGAAGATGGCGAAGAGACAAAATATCCCATATCGGCTAATCAGTAGACATCTGATGATGTCCAGGGAAGACTTGGTTGAAGAGTATTTATAACAATATCTATATCAACCAAGAAATTTACAGGTATGTTAGCCATTCCTCATCTCATCTCTGAAATATGGTTTATGACCACATCATGTTGAAACACCTGTTCCTGTAGAATCACTGAAGCTAAGTAAAGTGTTACTGCCATCTAGTGGTCACTTGATCAGGTGGTGAAGCATCAATTCAGCAAAAACGAACACTAACTGATACTACAGATACAACTCTCACAGTAATCAACAGATAACACATATAAGCCATATCAGTAAACACCTGTTTTAGCCAAGGTACTTGCTTAAAACAACACCTATATCTACCAAGATGAGAACAATAGTTAAAAATAAGACAAGAATATCAGTGATTATATAATATAATTAAAAGTTTGTCACTTAGCTGTTTGATGTTACCTCAGCATCCCGACTGTACAGCTTCATAAGCGGACCTGTTCGGCCACTTTTCAAGAGTTATCAGCAATTATATATATATATATATGTGTGTGTGTGTGTGTGTGTGTGTGTGTGTGTGTGTGTGTGTGTGTGTGTGTGTGTGTGAAAAAGCTTTAAAATTTAAAATTTAGTTTTAAATAGGTTAACTATTTAACAGACAAATTGACAAGTCGATAAAAACAAAATTCTGAAATTGTGTATGTATATATGCGTGCGTATATTATATGTATATGTATCTGTTTGCAAGTGTATGTGCGTATACTCGTAAGTTTATATATATATATATATATATATATATATATATATATATAAGTGAGGGTAAGAACAAATTGAGTAAAAATCCACAGTTCGTAGTATTTACTTTTACAAAGTGCTTAATACTAAGAGAAATACACTCCCGATCAAAAATTTAAGACCACTTAAAAATCTTTAAAAATAATTTTTTTTTTACAGATAGATTTTAAACTCCTTCCACTTAAGGTTACCAATACTATAATCTAAAAGGTTATGGAAACAAAAAGCGACATTCCAAATATTTTATTTAGAAATTTACATTTTTATAAAATTAGGCGATTTGCACATGATCAAAATCATAAGACCAGAGACAAAAATTCTACGAAATTGTACAAAAAGTGTATGAAAATAATCAACAACCAAATTTAATAATGAAGTCTACCTCCACTGCTTTTGATGACTTCAAAAATTCTGCCAGGCATGCTAGAAATAAGCGTTTCCATTAAGGTGCGGGGGATGTTGCTCCAGCTTCTGAAGTTGGCTTCACAAAGTTCATTTTTTGTTGAATATTGTTTGCCATTTCGATAAACATCTCTTGTCATCCATCCCCAAACATTTTCAATTGGGTTCAAGTCCGGTGAGCATGCAGGATGTCCCAAGAGATGGACCCATTTTCTTGTAGAACGGTCAAGGTCTGTCTTGCAACATGGATTGCAGCATTATCCTGTCGGAATAACCATCCATCCCCACACAAACGATGGCCCTCCGTCATCAAAGATGCTTTTTGTATCATGTTAACACAACCAGCCGCTCTCTGACGACCCTGCATCATCTGGAGCTCCATCGTCCCTCTGTAAGAAAAGGCACCCCATACCATTAGGGACCCTCCACCACTATAACGTGCGGCGAAAATTTCAGGAGACATGTTTTTGTTATACCAATATCGTTGGATGCCATCGTAGGAAGCCATCAGGACCATCGGGATTGAATTTTTTTTCATCAGAAAACAGGACTTTCTTCCACTTCTCAACGTCCCATGTTTGGTATTCACGACCAAACTTTAAGCGGCCCAACTTGTGACGCGGAAGCAGCTGAGAAATTTGTTTACGCTTTTTATTTACCATGACTTTTTGTCTTCAGTATCGTCTGATGGTTACGGGACTGCAATCAGCGTCTGTGACTGCCTAAATTTGACTAGAAGAAAGTTTGTGACTGCCTTAATTTGACTAGAAGAAAGTCCCCCGTCTTTCATAACAACCCGTCTTATTCTCCTACTCAATAAGAATTTTTTTTTTTGGGGGGGGGGGGGGGGGCTACCAGAGTATTTTGCTTTTCCATAATTCTCACTGTTCTTTAGAAAGTTGCAAATCACAGTTTTACTGCGATTTACCTTAGCTGCGATCGCCCGCTGTGACAAATCTTGCTTATAGAATTCGAGAACGCTCAACTTTGGTAAGTTTGCTTGCTTTAGGCATGGTAACACCTTTACGCAGTGATTGCTAATCTCTAACTGAACTAAAAACATTAGAATTGCCATAGATCTAACAATTTATACCCCTGGTCTTATACTTTTGATCATGTGTAAATCGCCTCATTTTATAAAAATGTACATTTCTAAATAAACTGTTTGGAATGTAGCTTTTTGTTTCCATAACCTTTTAGATTGTAGTATTGGTAACCTTAAGTGTGAGGAGTTTAAAATCTATCCATAAAAAAAATTATTTTTAAAGATTTTTAAGTGGTCTTAAATTTTTGATCAGGAGTGTATTATTATTGTAATATTTTCATTATAAGTCATTATAATAAAGGAATTTGACATCACTACGCAAAAGCTTTCATGTTTTAGTACTATGAATTGTACTTCGTCGGGTGGTGGTTACTACTGGTGATAAAGGGATTCTTATGGAAATTTAAAACAATTCGTTACCTTTTTTCTGTTAGAAGAAAGGTAACGAATTGGTTTTAAATTTCCATAAGAATCATTTTTACGATCGCTTATAATATATATATATATATATATATATATATATATATATATATGAGGAAGGGCTTAAGCGTTCATGGCCTGAAATATTTCTTATTCTAAGCACCCGATCAAACATCAAAAGTGTTTTAGAGATAATAACTTTTCAACACCCTTTGTAAAATATTAGTGCCTTAATTAGTGAACATCAAATTGAGTTCATTATTGTATGAGGGGCAAGACTTTTTGCAGAACCCAAAGGATTAAATTTGGGCAGTTCTAGCGAGTATCAAACTCACTGCACTAAAATGGCATGTTAGACAAACATGGTAACCATCGCTCTCAAGCAGGCGTCTGCCAATGTTAACGTAATTTTGCATCTAACTGCTCCTCATTCGATGAAGGCTTGTTAATTCAGCAACGACTAACACCAACGTATTGACACAGAGGCACTCAAAAGAGAAGAAACCTTCCTAAGATCGCATCCATCATGATGCTTAATCATTTTTTTTTTTTTTTGCAAGCAACCAATCTGTAGGATTCCAAGCTTTAACGAACCTGAAAAATGGTGTGGGTAATCTGCACGATGTTGAGGGAAACCAAAACATCATTCAACAATGCTTAACAACTTTTCCAATTTAAAAAATGTCCTTGTTGCTTCATTTGGTCTTTTTCTTTTCCTTTTAAGGATTCCTTATTGGTTTGATTACTGATGAGATGTGAACCTTTTTATATCTTTTTTCAAAACAAATATTTGAAACTAACAAGCCGGAATATTTGCCGCCTTTTTGGTCCTCTTCTGGTCTCTTCATCTTGTTCAACGCAGATGGAATTTACCTTTTTAGGCAAAAACAGAAAGGCTTTTGTTTTGTTTTGGTCGTAAAAATCAAGGGATTCTTTGAGTTAAAGCACCAGGCATGAAACAGTGGCGTTGCCAAGAATAATGAAAGAGAAGAAAAAGGCTTCATAAAAAATAATACAAGCTGGTGATATGATGACTTATCGTTACCGACTATGATGAGGGTGAGATGAAAGTGGTGGGGTTCGTTTCCGGAAGCTACTGCTGCTGCCAATGAGAAATGAATTAGGAATTTCGCCTTGCAGCTCTGCAAGCATTGAATGACCAGCAAATGCAATATCAAAGAACGTGAAAAATTGACACTTTGACGTCATTCAATATTTTTTTTTAAATTGAAAGAATAAAAAAACAATGAAAGAAGACATTCACCTAAAGCAAGGAAGAAGGAGAAAGACTGTATTAATGGGAAGACTACAAGGGTAAAAGAGACAAGAAGTGATTGTTTAAAACAAGAAATTTGTTGTATTTGTTTTTATGCCCTTTTTAATTGTTTGGGCGATTGTTTTTTCTTTAATTTTGCGTGTTCAGCGTGGTTTAATCTTTCAACACAGTTCCCAAACATATCCTGCCACAATCACACACGCGAGCATACATTTAATTACGCAAACTGCGCCATAGTTCCATACCTTTCTCTGCGCCTGCGCATAAAAACATACGCCGATCATGCATTCTTGACTCTACATTAGCGGAAAATATTTCTTTCTCATCAGCCATGCCACTATTTTTGCTCTAGTCTAATCATTTAAAAATACTTCATCTTATTCTTGAAAAAACGTATTTTTATTTAGTTTTAGTCCCATTTTAATGGTGCTAAGGAGGAACAAGGTATATATTCACTTTTTGTATTCTTCTGAACTTGGTCGGTGATTACAAAACAATATACTCTTCTCCCACTTTTTTTTTAAATTCGTTTTTGTCAAATTCCTTGCAGAAATTTTATTACAAAATAAAAGAATAAATAAATTTTGGTGTCAATCAAAAAGAGTTACTCGCAATAATTCGTTTTTTTTATTCTTAAACAGTCGTTTTTATTCCTCGCTTGCGCCATTTTAACACCGCGTTGTTTATTCGAAAATTTAAAATGCACAAGATTTTATTGAATTTTATAACATTTTTATCCCATTGTGCACTTCTTTTAATTGGTTGATTCCTTTGCGACGGCTTATCAACCATTTTGCAGCCTATTTAAAAGCATAAAATATTTTTTTAGGTTGTAAGAATTTATTTTATGAGATAATAATGATTTAGTGATACACGTCTTGCTAATTAACCCATAGACGGAAGAAGAAATGGTGAACTCATACCATTCCCAAGATTATTTTGCAAGTAAGTGAAAATAACGAATCCAACTGGAATTGGAACTTGGCTCTCCGATTAAACAATTGCGAGACAGTATCCATTACACCACCGTCACATCCAAGCTTATAGTACTTAGTATTCCCAAGCGGTGACCCATTTAGATACTGACCAAGCTCTTGTACTTTTTAAAGTTTCAACAATCCATAAGAATAATTACATATCGTTGATTTAACTAAATAGCGGTCACCCATTTAGATACTGGCCAAGCTCGTGTACTTCTTTTGAAAGTTTCAACAATCCATAAGAATAATTACATATCGTTGTTTTAACTAAATAGCAAAGAATTGAATAGATTTGTTACTTTCTTTTACACTGTTCGAACTGTTGTCTTTATTTCCATGTTTACAACGTTTTGGCTGTTGTACTCTCCGAGCTTCTTTGGCTGCTAAGAATTTTGAACCGAAATTTTTATTTTGATCACTGGAGTATATCATTCTCATTCCATGTGCGATGCCACTTCCGGATGCCGTGGAGTTAAAGATGAGTACAACAGTCCGAATAGTGTAAATAATGTAAATACTAACTCATCTCGGAAGTATAGAAAAATATTGGTTTGTTATATTAAATTACGCGACAAATTACGCCCCAAAGAAGGTTCTTTTGGTGCCGGTATACGACATGCCTCTTTGATTCTGGTATAGTATGCGACCGACCCAGTTTGAATGCCCTACCTCAGTAAGTGTATATTTATAGATATAAAGTATTCGGCTAGTTATTGAAACTAATTATTTTCCCTACCCTAATCTTAACTAGACAGTTATAACACGCTTTTTCAGGTAGGACACATAATATACAACTGACAGAATTTCGTAGACCACATACTATATATATATATATATATATATATATATATATATATATATATATATATATATATATATATATATATATATATATATATATATATATATATATATATATATATATATATATATATATATATATATATATATATATATATATATATATATATATATATATATATATATATATATATATATATATATATATATATATATATATATATATATATATATATATATATATATATATATATATATATATATATATATATATATATATATATATATATATATATATATATATATATATATATATATATATATATATATATATATATATATATATATATATATATATATATATATATATATATATATATATATATATATATATATATATATATATATATATATATATATATATATATATATATATATATATATATATATATATATATATATATATATATATATATATATATATATATATATATATATATATATATATATATATATATATATATATATATATATATATATATATATATATATATATATATATATATATATATATATACTTATATATACTTTACTTATATATATATATATATACTTATATATACTTTACTTATATATATATATATATATATATATATATATATATATATATATATATATATATATATATATATATATATATATATATATATATATATATATATATATATATATATATATATATATATATATATATATATATATATATATATATATATATATATATATATATATATATATATATATATATATATATATATATATATATATATATATATATATATATATATATATATATATATATATATATATATATATATATATATATATATATATATATATATATATACTTTTATATATATATACTTATATATATATATATATATACTTTTATATATATATACTTATATATATATATATATATATATATATATATATATATATATATATATATATATATATATATATATATATATAATATGTATTTAACACTATTTTTAGTATTTATTGCCAAGTGGATAATTCTAAATGAAAATAGAATGGTTCTTTTATTGTTTTTACTTTGCAAAATTTTACAAGGCAGCCAGGAAAACTTTTGCTTCGGCCAACCATTGAGAAGAAAGCACAAAAATGGGCACCAGAACAGTCCACTTTATGCGCATGTTAATTGTGTAGTATTAATAAAAGAACCATTCTATTTTCATTTAGAATTATCCACTTAGCAATAAATACTAAAAATAATATGAAATACATCATTTTTTTAAAACTGGGTTGGCCAAATAACTATGACCGGTAGTGTGTGTGTGTGTGTGTGTGTGTGTGTATCCTCTCCTGACTGCTCCCTACTAGATAGCATTGCCGACGACATAGATAAGGCTATTTCCTATCACCCATTTGCCCACATATTTGTATTTGGAGACCTCAATGCCCATCACTCTGAGTGGCTTGAAAACGCTGTTACTGATTCGGCGGGCATTCACGCCGTGAACTTTGCTATTTCCCAATCCCTTACGCAAGTGGTGGACTTCCCCACTCGCTTCCCAAGCACACCCTCGGGTCATTCCTCACTGCTAGATATATGTTTCACCTCTGCGCCCGACGCCTGTCAAGTCTCGCAGCTTTGCCCTCTCGGCAACTCCGACCACGCTGTAGTCTCCCTCAGTATTTCTTTCCAATCTCACTCCCCCCAGGATCCCCCTACTCATAGAACCTCCTACCTCTACCAAAAAGCTGACTGGGATGCCTTTCGCGATTTCCTCTGCGACGTCCCTTGGGGAAAAGTGTTTGACCTATCAGTTGATGACTGTGCCTCTGAGGTCTCGTCATGGGTGAAAGCTGGCATTGATGCCTTCATACCCACCAGGAAGTATTGCTTAAAACCTCATTCCTCTCCGTGGTTCTCTCCGGCCTGCTCAGCCGCCATTGCCCACAGGAACCATTACTTCCATCTATTCCAGAGACAGCCAACTGATCACAAGAGGCGCCTGTTCACATCCGCTCGCAGTGAGTGCAAGAGAACCCTAAATGACGCCAAACAGTTGTTTGCGGAGAGAATGCGACAGCACATAGCTGACCGCAAGTTCGGCTCCAAGGACTATTGGAGGATTTGTAAACGAGTGCTCAACAATAGGAAATCCTCAATACCTCCTTTAATCCATGGATTTGACGTTCTCACGTCATCTGCTGAGAAAGCTGAGTGCTTTGCCCGCAGATTCTCATCCAACTCCACACTCGACTCGTCCGGAGTGCACCCACCCGACTTCCCTATTAGAACTGAGGCCAAACTGCATGACGTATATATTACCCCGACAATAGTATCCAGAGTAATTTCAAAACTCGACCCCCATAAGGCGTGTGGAGACGATGGAATCCCGGTGATAGTCCTTAAGAGGTGTGCCCCTGAACTTTCCCCTGTCCTCTCTAAACTGTTTAACTACTGCCTTTCTGCTTCCTGCTTTCCTGCATGCTGGAAATTCTCCTCAGTCGTTCCTGTCTTTAAGAACTCTGGTGAACCCTCGGACCCATCCAACTATCGCCCTATCAGTCTTCTACCAATATTCGGGAAAGTGTTCGAGGCTATAATAAATGCTGAAATAGTTCATCATCTCACCGCCCACAAACTGTTCTCCGACAGGCAATATGGATTCCGATTTGACAGGTCCACAGCCGACCTGCTAACTACTGTAACGGAGTACATGCTACAGGCCCTTGATGAGTCTGACGAGGCTCGCGCGGTTGCTCTGGATATCTCCAAGGCTTTCGACAGGGTTTGGCACCCTGGCCTCCTATGCAAACTACGCGGTTATGGTATTACCGGACGCCTGCTTGACCTAATCCAATCTTTCTTAAATAACCGCAAAATGAAGGTCGTTCTGAATGGGCGTGCCTCTTCGTCCTACAGCACGAATGCTGGTGTCCCACAAGGCTCTATCCTGGGCCCAACGCTCTTCCTTATTTTCATCAACGACCTCCCAGATGAGATCAGGTCCCAAGTAGGCATCTACGCAGATGACACTACAATATACTCCCGCTCCAGTAAGAAACCTGTCGTGGCGGACAGACATAATCTCGCTGCTGACCTTGAGCGGGATCTACACTCTGTGGTGAACTGGGGCAAGAAGTGGCTTGTCAACTTCAATTCCTCGAAGACCAAGCTGTTGTCTGTCAACCATTACAGGCAACCTCTTCTGCCTCCCATAAGCATGGACCAGATGATTCTCCCGGAGAGTAATACACTACGCCTCCTCGGACTTACCCTGTCCTCAGACCTCAAATGGAAGCACTATATTGAATCCATAGCAAAATCTACTGCTAAGAAGATTGGGTCACTATGTCGATCCAGGATGTTTTTTCCACCTGAATCCATCCTGCATATATACAAGTCAACCATCCGTCCGTGCATGGAGTACTGCTGCCATTTATGGTCAGGTGCCCCTGCCGTTCTCCTCAGTGTTCTTGACAAGCTCCAAAGGAGAGTCTGTAATGTGATAGGTACTGATCTGGCGACTCGTCTGCAGCCACTTTCCCATCGTCGAAATGTGGCCTCCCTCTGTCTCTTCTATAAATACTTTCATGGCTTCTGCTCGGATGAGCTTAAGTCACTGATGCCTCCTCAACAGGTGTTTACCCGTTCAACCAGACTGGCAACTGGGTCCCACCCATTCACAGTCAGGTTAGCCAAACGCAGACGACAATTCTACTCCTGCAGCTTCCTCTCTCGCACTTCCCGCCTGTGGAACTCACTCCCGTATTCTTGATTTCCTGACGGCTACGACCTCCAGAAATTTAAAAGCAAAGTTAATACTCACCTACTAACCACTGGCCTCTAGCTCTCTCCCCTCCCCTGTATAACCTTCCCTTTCTCTCCGCCCATGTACCTGTCATTGCACCTGCTTTCTCAGTTTTCTATTGTTCCTTTCTAACTAGCTTGTACTCCTCACTCTTTTCTAATTAATCTTTCTACATTTATGTAACCCCCTGCACATCAGTGGCGTTTCTGCCTTGCTCGGGGTGAAATGATTAAAAAAAAAAAAAAATATATATATATATATATATATATATATATATATATATATATATCCTTCATTCATAATATAGGTAAATATCACCTACTTAAACTGGTGTAGATTTAAAACTGAACATATGATCACAACAATCGAGCAATTACCTAGGATGGAACTCACTACCACTGTCTTAATAACCATCGCAGCCGTGCACATGACCCTCCATTGGCTAAAGTAAACCACTTGTAAATTATTTTTAATACATTAAAAAAACGAGAACAAACTGGACATTCCTTTCAAAGATCAAGTGTAAATCATTGAACAGAAGACATAATCTATACAAACCCAGACCCATTGCTATCTAGAAAAACTTAAAATATTTTCTTAGTTCTTTACTGAACATAGCATAACCTGATACAAGGTCAATCTTTGCAAGTCAGAGAACGAAAATCCAAATTCATCTTTAAACAATAATATCTCATATCTGAAAATCAGTCGACAATTTGGCTCGATTGTATGCCCTGTAAAATAATTTAAAGAAAGCATCTGGATCATAACATCGAGGTATTTACGAAAATAAACTAAGAAATCAGGCTGAATGAATAGAAGGAAGAATGTGGCGCGATTGAATTTTCAAGTTTGTGATGATCTGTCTATATTAGAAACTAGCAGTATAGCCCGGCGTTGCTCGGGTGTACTGAAAGCTTTAAAACTTATCGATGGTCCTGGAGCTCAGACTCTTTGGACGTTGGCACGAAAGACTAAAAAGTAATAGTTATTTCCAGTTAAAGCGAAACCGTAGATTGAAAGAAAAATGAATCGATGTAAGTCAAATTTTGATTTCTTGCTATCGATATCAAATAAGTTTTTTCGTCGTAAACTGTATTTTGAAGGCTAAATAAGTCCCCCGAGTAAATGGTATCATGGCTGAGACTAAGAACTACAATTATACCTACTTAGAGCCAAACCCGAAGCAAAAACTAAAATAAAAGGGCTGCAAAAATACAAACATACAGGCAGATAAACAGACACACACAGAAACATCTTGCTTTTATATATATATATATATATATATATATATATATATTATCGATTTTCTGCACTATTGTAAGAACTGCAACCTTGAAACTTCTGAATACCGTTTCTTATGTCTTTGTCTATGAGTGTATCAAATTTGATTAAAATCGGACCACTTCTTCTATAACCCGATTTTTTCGATTATCGATTTTCGATATTTATCGGGAGTACCTCGACACAAAACCTAACTAAGAACACTGACAGACGCTTATAGTACAACTGTGTACATTTTCAAGAAAATCGGTTCAGCCGTTTCGGAGTCTATAGGTAACGGACGCACGCACACGCACACACACACACACAGACAAAGTTCCATTTATAAATAAGTTTAGATTAGCAGTCGAAACCACTAGCCACAGTAAACAAACTGTAGATACACAGTTACGTTCGTCAGTGAAAAGACTCCATAATACATGATTATTTTAATGGGTATGCGATAGTTTTAATTTCGTCATATCTCTAAAGCACATCAATATCGAACTGAGAACGGCGGATTTTCAAGCTTTGATCGGTACCTCGTAATCATTCCATTCTCGTATGCATAACAGAGTCACATTCAGAGACGGAGAATTCTTTTAAAAAGAGAAAATATTTAAACAATATACATATATATAATGATCCATGAATGACAAGATTGAAAAAAAAACGTGTTAGTGACGAGTTGTATCCTGAGTATGAACATCAAAGAAATAGCAATTTACTATGAGTAACTTCGAATGTGAAGGATCAAAATTACTATTCCAATGTAATTGTTTTAACAAGACAAGCTGGCTAGTCGGTACACCACATCGCAGCACTCAGACAACGGTTTTAGCGATAAAATGATTTTTATGAAAAATTTAAAAAGGGCAGGAAAGTTGTGGTAGAAATACATTAAATCCATTTGAGTTGACGTATGGTGTATTGTCTATCACATTCAATATTGCTTATATTCTATTGTTACTGTTTCTAATTATTCCACAGTTTATTAATAAAATTTTGTGAAGAAAGGCGATATGTTTTATAAACCCGTATGTCCATTTTATGAAGAAGATTTTCCTAAATTAATGCGCTTTTCAATTTATTCTTACCTTAATAAACTGTTTTTCTCCCTTTTAAACAAACCGCATTCTTAAGTAGAAATTATGCACAGATGCATGCTCTATGTATTACGACGAACAATCAATGTATTATGTATATTTTGCAAAAGAACCAGTTTATTTTCATGTAATATTTTTTTCATTTTATACATGGCTCAATAATGTATATTTCAGACGCACTATCAATTTTCCGTTTTTATACACACACCAGGATTTGTTAGGATAAGTCGGGTAGTCAATTAAAAGTACTTTATCAGATGTTGGTTTCCAGAAAGTGATAGTGTTTGTCTTTTCATTTACACTATTTACCTTGTTCAGACTGTTGTCCTCATCTTCATTACCATATTCACGACGTTTCGGCCGTTGTATGCTCCGATCTTCTTCATGTGATTGAAATTTATTTCGTTCCCCGGGGTAGATTGTTCTAGTTCTATGAGGGTTCAGTTCAAAATTCCAATCACCTGAAAAAGGTCGTAGTGTACAACAGCCGAAACGTCGTGATTATGGCAACAAAGATAAGGACAACAGTCCGAACAATGTAAATAGTGTAAATAATTACAATATCTCATCTCATAAATATAGTCATGTGTGTCTTTTTGTATATATATATATATATATATATATATATATATATATTATGGACTCTCCCATCGATTTCGATGTATGAGGGTCTAACCTCAGTAAGACATCCACACAAAGATTTGTTTATAGTGGTGAAGGCATTGTGTAGTACCATCCACACTTTTTGAAACTGCTGATAACAAACAATCGGTGCATTTATATATATATATATATATATATATATATATATATATATAAAATATCTTTACAAACTTTGTTGATAGTTCCTCACGCCAAGATATGGACTAAAGCCCATGTAAACATATGTCTGGAAACTCTTTGAGTTATTAAGTCTAAAGTTTATGGTAAACGCTTTTAAATGTAAAATCCAAGATACAACCCAAAAATAATTTTACAAACTTTGGTGCTGGGTTCCTGACACTAAACAAGGTGAAATGTCAATATAAGCACCCGTTCGAAAAAGGCAATCGTTGTATCTCAATGCAACAACTCATAAAAAATGTTCAAAAGGTTCTTCGTTTGCTTCCACACACACACACACACACACACACACACACACACACACACACATACATCCGTTGAATTATTCACTGACAGACCCTTTCAAATATTTTCAAGCGGTGTTGAACGATTTCACAGGCCCCCAGAAGATGTTGATCAAGCGTCTCTGCATTTTTTTTTATGTCTGTTACTTAAACTAATTGTTTTAAGTGACTCTACAGATAATAATCTAAACGATTGCGATCGGGAGAACGTGCAAGCCATGGAACCGGTCGACGCCTTTTCGTGTTAGCAAAGGTACATCCTCTAGCATCTCTGGCAGTGTGTTCGAAATAAAGTAATTGTAGACAGAATCTGTAGGACGTGCTGAGAGAACATATGGACCTACTAAACAGTCACCTATAATTCCAGCCCACACATTAATCGTAAACTGATGTTGGTGTCTAGCCTATATTGAACCATGGGGATTCTGATTCTCCCACAAATGTTGGTTATGTAAATGTGTCATTCTATTTCTCCTAAATGTTGCCTCATCCATAAATTGACTGAAGAGAGAAATAATGGATTGGCAGTTTGTGCAATATGCCATTGACAAAAGTACTCCCGTTCTGGATAGTCAGAGGTCGAAAAACCCTGCACGTATTGCAAACGATACGGATACAGAAACTGCACTTTAAATACAATCCACGCCGTACTATGCGATGTACAACATTCTACGGCCACTTGACGTGTGCTAATACCGGTATCCTCTGTGACAGCCTGTACAATGTGTTCTTCGTAGTTAGGTGTTCATAGTTTGTGCTGCCATGGATCTAGTCTCGACAACGCGACTATAAACAGCAGCAAAGGTAAAACGACTCGGCTGCCTTCGGTCTGGAAACGCAATCTGAAACAGTCATGCAGCCTCGCGTTCATTGCCGTTCGCGCAGCCGTATGTAAAAATTATATCTGCCTTCTCACGATATGAATGTCCTGCCATTGTCAAACAAAACACTTCTCAGTTAACTCACTACGACACACGCTAAACGATGAACGCAGACTAGCCACAAATGTACATGAATGACAAATATAACTTAGTCTATATGGCAACACAGCAGCATCTACCATAAGCTATCTTTAAACTTTTAAAACTCAAAAAATCGAAAAGGCCCTGATATAACTTAGTGTATAGTGAAAATAGACAAACCATACAACGGTGGCGATCTATGCAGGTTGTGTCAAGAAGAAAAGTCAGCTATTTTGTTGTTCCCAGAACAAAAAATAAGTTGCTAAATGAATGATCAGAAATTGTTGATATAATCGCACCTGTGAATACACAATAGAATCATACAAACATGGATGAAAGTGTTGTGAGATCCTTAAGTAGTTCCTCCCTAATTTTGAAAATTTTCGGTTGTTTTAAAATTCATGTCACGCGTTCGTAAAAAATCCCTGTTCGTACGTTTTAAAAACGGAAAAAAAATCAGTTATTATAAATCGTCTGAAGATACCGAAAGGTTGAAACCTAGGTTGCGTAAGTAACTCATTTCCAAATAAAATATATGTATATATATTTGGTACGATGGGTAAATTTTTTCGTTTTATTTTTTTTTAATTGAGCGCATGCGCGTTGTTTTTTATTTTGTCGACTGCACAATATAGTAGGATCAGTTGGGCACCATCTGGGAAAAAGAGAGCACCATGACGCACAATGCACTCCGCCAGAAATTTGGAAACAGCACGCTGTACAGCTTGGTATTCGTACCAGAAGCTCTAATACGAACATTTCAGAGTATATTGGTTCTCAATCTGAGGACAGTGCAGAGGATTCGAAAATAGTTGAAGGAGACTAAAGGTGATTACTTAGGTATTTGGAATGTTACTAATGATAGCGACGTTATGCCTCCATTCAGACACCCACAGGGTGTCATACTCAACATGGATGCCTAAATCCAGTGCCTTGAGAAAACAACACAATTTTTTACCAAATCAAGACAATTAAGGTGGGGGGAACTGTCTTGATTTAATAAAAGATTGTGTTGTTTTCTATGCTTTTATCTATAATTCCTAACAGTAAACAAATATTCCACTGCCTGACGAAGTGCTAATAAGATTGTACCGAAACACAACGGTTCTTGTGTTGCAGTAAACTATGTTTTTATTATAAACTTATAATAAAAATATTGCTATATATATATATATATATATATATATATATATATATAAGAATTTTACAAAATTTATTAACACCGACATATATTTAATTTATTTGTTTAAACATTAATTTATGGATACACGTATTTGAGACTGTGCTTTTTTTATAATTAAACAGTATATTCATTTATATCTACTGGTCTAAATAATCGAGAAATCTTATTAAGAAAATATTTCATTATAAAAAGTATCGAATCAAATATGGACATCCGTTAAAAATTATATTCAGACAAACAAATTAAAAATATGTCAGAGTTGATCTATTTTGTAAATAAGTTGTCTTTGTTATTAATAGAGGGCGTATATTTTGCCCTGATATTTAACCCATAGCTGGAGGGAGGAGAAACAGAGTCATACCTTTCCGAGGATATTTGCGCGTATGTTTATGCAACGAATTCAACGCAAATTCGAACGCGGCTCCCTGATTTCTCCTTCCGAGCCGAAATCCACTGCACCACAACGCACATATAAATATATTGTTTTATTATGGGAAAAAAAGCATCTACTCAAATACGAATATCCATTAAAAATAATGTTTAAAGAAATAAACTTAAAAGTGTGTGTGTGTGTGTGTGTGTGTGTGTGTGTGTGTGTGTGTGTGTGTGTGTGTGTGAGGAAGCAGCAGAAGAAGAAGAAGGAGGAGGGGGGGGCATTAAGAATTAAATTTAACCGAAGCCCCTCTGTTTAATTTTACCCAACTGAAAATATTTAGTTCCTGGAAATGACCGAAAGTGTCAAAAGTCTTTAAGCAAAACAAAAAACATACATTATTCTTACTGTTTTTTCTTTTCTTTTTCTTTCAAGATATACAATAAATTCTTCGAAAATAGGGAAAATACAATAAAAACTTAGAGAAGCCATCTCTGTCGGTTGATTTAATGAAATATGATATATATATATATATATATATATCATATTTTATAAGTGTGTGTGTGTGTGTGTGTGTGTGTTTTGTTTTTGTAGGGGTTTTTTTTTTTCGTTTTTTTTTCAGTTGGTACAATAAATAAAACACATGGATAGCCATTCAAATACGTGTACCCACTAGAAAATCATATTTGTAGTAATAAAAATTAATGTAGAATAAAAATAATTTCAAAATATATATATCCACGCAGGAAAAGATTTACGGCTCCAGACGAAAAAGAAGGTAAAACGATTTATGAAACCGTTAAAGGAATGTGGCGGTGAATCCCAATCGGAAAATATAGTCAGTCTGTTATTAAAAGCAAAGAGAAAATATTCACGACGTTATGATTAATATATTTTCAGAAAATAATATCCATTTGATCTGTAAGTCCGGAATTTACAATGATTCATCGGAAATAGACAAAATAGATATTTAAAAAGATTTTAAACGTTAGGGTTGAAAGGTACAAACTATGCAAGTAATGCGATTATCTTTTCCTTTTGCTTTTTTTTTTTTTTTTCGCTTCTTTCTGCGGATTGCTTTCTTTTTTCTAGCTTTTCTTTCTTTTTCACTTCTTTTTCCAAAACTCTTTTTTAAATTTTTCTCTTTTTTTTTTTTGATTTCTTTTTACAAAGCTTTTCTTCTTTCTTTCTTTTTACCTTTTTTCTTTAATTCTTTATTCAAACTTTTCTTTTTTTATCCTTAATTCTTTTTCAAGCTTTTTCCTTTTTCTTTCCTTTTTTCTTTTAATTCTTTTTTAAACATGTTTCTCTTTTTCTTTCTTTTTACCTTTTTTACAAACATTTTCCTTTTTTTTCTATCTTATTCTTAACTTTTTTCTTTTTTTTTTCTTTAATTCTTTTTCTAGCCTTTTTCTTTTTTCTTTAATTCTTTTTTGAAACATGTTTCTCTTTTTCTTTCTTTTTACCTTTTTTACAAAAATTTTCTTTTTTCTATCTTATGCCTAACTTTTTCTCTTTTTTCCTTAATTCTTTTTTTCTTTAATTCTTTTTTGAAACATGTTTCTCTTTTTCTTTCTTTTTACCTTTTTTACAAACATTTTCCTTTTTTCTTTATTTCTCTATCTTATTCCTAACTTTTTCTTTTTTTTTCCTAATTATTTTTTCAAATGTTTTAGTTTTTTCTTTCTTTCTATTTTTTGTTTCAGTTTATCTTTCACTTTACGTTTTCATTTTCCTTTTTTAGTCTTTCTTTCGTTTTTCTGTTTACTCTTTTCATTCTAATCTACGTTTATATCTTAATTATTTTTATTTACTTCTCCCTATTTTCTTCTCCCTTTCATTATTTTTCTTTGTTCCATTTTTTTTCTCTCTTTACGTTTTCCTCCTTCTAAAATTTTCCGTCTTTTCTTCCTTCTCACTTTCAGAAACGCTTTCGTCATTCATCATTTGTTTTATTGTTATTTTTGTTTTTTATCGTCTGTTTCCGCATCTAGTTTTTCGTTCTTTCTTTTCTTCAAAATTCCAATTTACACTCTCTTTTCTCTATCTTCTTCTTTGTTTCGATTGAAATGCTTCCCAAGTTAATTTCTGCTTTGCCAGATTCTACTCTACGATCTTCTTGTTGTCGTCTTAGCTTTATTTCCTTTTTAAAACTTCGTCTTGGCGTTTTTTTTTATTTTTTGTTTATTTCGTCTGCATTCCTACCGTTTGCTCCTCTAAGTCTCGTTATTTTCTCCCTTTCAGTCAGTCATTTAATTTTTGACAAACCTCCGTTCCTCAACGGAACACTCGCGGTGAAGGATTTTGTGACGACATCTGTAAATGCCTCAGAGCCCAGTACGTTAACCAGAGCAGAAAAATATGTAAATTTAAGATGCAAATATTCTATTTTTATTTAAGAAAACACTTTTATCGCACAAAATGAATACTTAAAAATACCTCCAGTCCCTTAAAAGGAAAAAAAAAGAGAAGAGTTTTAGATACTTTCAAATAATTATAATAATAAAAAGAACCGTCGAGGTCGAGGAAAAGGCATGTCTGTAGCAATAGACAGCAGACAATTTAATTAAAACAACAAAATTGTTTTTAGCAGTGAAAATAAATCATCAATTTTTTCAAATTATCCTGACAGTTAGTAAAGGCGTCTCAGATTCCGGTACACGCGTTCTTTTCTTGCCAACCCATTGTCGACTACAATACGGATCTAGTGACTGACTGCTGTTACTTTTGTCGTTTTTTTTTAAGAATATGTGGCAGGCGGTGGTGTGTTCGATTCTTCTTCTCGTCCGAATTAAACCGAAGATATGCCTGTTTGGTGACAGTTGAAGCTGTGCGCGCCCCGACATCTGAATCGATCTACTAACTACCACCGGCTTTTTATTTCTGACCGTACCTCATAATTAGAGGAGAGTACTAATTACCACTCAACTTGCGCATATCGTATGAAAAGAAAGGAAGAAAGACAGACAGACAGACAGACAAACAGACTGGTCAATAGAACTTTCTCTTTATTTGCATATTTCCAGCCCCTCTACTTTCTCATAATCTCTACCTATCTGTCTTTTTCTTTGGAGATCTCTTCTCTTCATACTCCCAACCTATCGCTGTTACTGTCGGTCCTCATCTTTTCTTTTCCTCCTCTCCCTACCGTTATCGCCTTCGGTTGACAGAGGTTTAGCCCTTTTCGTACTTTGGGCCAATTTCAGGAAGATTTCGTTTGAATTCTTCCTGAGAGTGTGTCTTCATATCGGTGTGTGCATCTGAACGTGTTTGCATATTTTCGTGTGTGTGAGCGCGAAGGAAGAAAAACATTATCTCTATTTTTTTCTAAGTTAAAAGCCGGTTTTGTTTTCATTTATTTTTCAACTTTTCTCCGCCTATTTCTTTTCTGCCTTAATGTCTTGGGGCAGCAGTTTTCTCAAATTCACACAACAGACGGAAGACGAGGCACGCAAAGAAGGCGGAAGACGACCAAAATAAATGTCTTTAAAAAAAATAAGAAAGAAAAGAAGAGATCTATGAAAATTTCCCATCAGAGAAATTACTGTCTCTTCCTACTTTACTATTTAAAATACAGAAGGGATTTAAAAAAAATAACGAAATCTTCAGGCATTACCTTTTTTTTTTTCTTTTTTTTTTTTTGTTCGTTTCCAATGCGTTTCATATTATAGCGAGTATTGTATGCAATAAAAGTTTGTCTAACATGGCGACGAAAGTTGACAATTGAGCATAAAAAGCATCTAAACAATGCCTGCCTTTCAAAGCAGAACTGGTGTTGCATTTAGGAATATTTTTGTAAAAGGAAAAACTGACATAAAACTTCCTCCTCGTCGCAGTCTAAATTCTCAAAATCTTTTAATTACAGTCGCCATTTTTTTCTTCTAAATATTAAAACAAAGCTCTTGCTCGGAGGATTTTAATTTTGTTCTAAGAGAATGATCTATCACCATTTTAGAAATATTGAAAGATTAAACACGTCTTAATCTCAGACCAACTTTTAATTAATAGTGCTGAATAGTCACAAGTATTTCTCATTGAATTCCAAAGTATATTTTAGAAAAGAAAATTTAGATTATTATAAGGGAAGGTTACGTTGTATTTCTTTTTCTTTCTTCTTGCCTATTCCTCCCTTTCCCTCTCTCCCCTACCTTTTTTCCTCGCCCATTTCTCTCTGTCAGTTCATCACACTCTGTTCCTCTCTCTATCCCTCTCTGCCTCCCTATTTTCCTCCCTCTCTATTTCTTCTTACCTATATATTTCTATCTCCCCCTCACTCTCTTTATACTTCTTCCGCACTCTATCTTCATTTCTGTCTATCCCTTACTCTCTTGCTTTCTTCTTTCATTCTTTTTCTCTGTCTATCCTTCTCTGTTCCTTCGGTCTACTCTTTCCTTTTCTCTCTCTCTCTCTCTCTCTCTCTCTCTCTCCCACTTCTCCTCTCTCTTTCTATCCTTTCTTTCTTATCTCACTCTGTCACTCACTATATTTTCCCTCCCTCTATCTTACACTCACTCTCTCACTTTCTATCATTTCTTTCTTCTTCTACTCTCTATATTTCTCTCACTCTGTCACTATCTTTTCCCTCCTCTCACTTTTTTCTTTCGTTTCTCTCTCTCTCTCTCTCTCTGTCTGTCTATTCTTCTCCGTTCCTCCGTCCTGCTTTCTTTCCCTCTCTCTCTCTCTCAAATATCAAATATATTCAAAATTACTGGCGATGAAAAACAGGCATGTTTAGATATACGACTTTTCAACTGACATTTGAGCCACTTTTGCTCACCTCATATCAAACCTTTCCAATCACATTACGCACTTGCAGATAGAACCTGTAAACTAAAATGTTAACACTTAAATCATATTACTCTATTTGGCTAAATACCTACCGTTTCAGTAGAACATATTTAGGATTCGAAATCAAGGGACGAATAAGAAGCAAAGGATTCTGCATGCACAAGATGTTCAAGATGTTCAAGATGTTCAAGATGTTCAACAAAACATGTAGTTGTTATACAAAAGCGTTCAGCACACTTATTGTTATGATCCTCTTGAATTCGGAATAAGAAACTTAGTCTTGATTTTATGTCTTTTTTGTGATTTTTTTTTTTATGAAGCTGCCTGCTCAGGCATTTACTCTTAAGTGCAAGGAGGAGTCTTAATAACTGAAAAGTCGAAATGTTTCTTAGTATCGGGATGTCATAAAATCATTTAATGTGTTTTTTAAAAAAGTACGAAACTAATAAAAAGGATGGTCTTAATAAATTCGAAGAGGAGGGTTGGAAAATTTCCCCTCAAAAAATGTTTCTTTCTCCCCCAAGGCTAATACAGGATATTGATAACTATCAATATTACAGGCTAATAAAACACCAATTCGTGTACAAATTGGGCACTTCGAAAGGATGTAATGGCGAGCAAGCTTATTTTGCTAGGTCATTTACGACTGTCTAGTGAGTTTTGGCCTTGCGTCACACCTAAGTAACGCTTAGTAAATCAATATGTTCTTGTGTAAATCACAGCAGCCGACATTTATTTGTAGTTACATGGGTTTATTTTTGTTTTGTTTTGTTTCGTTCGTTTTTTTTTTTTAATCGTTTTCAGAATTTTAAAAAATAAATGAGTAAGGGATTCATGTTATTTTTACTATTTTTTGCTCATCATTTTTTCTCGAAGAGCAACTTATAACCATTTATTATATCATAAGTACTTTTAATGAAAATAATGTGACAATATCAGCACATAATGATAATTTCATTTTTGATAAGAAAACTTGAATATGAAAGATTAAACAAGTTCTGTTTAGAACAAAGGGGACAAATGCAAAATTCTCGCTGAAGTTTTTTACACTATTTACATACCAGTACTTTGTAAATACAAGCCTATCTCTGCGTAATTTTTTTTTTTTTTGTAAAAATTTACAATAAATTGGAACACTATTAAAATTCACTCTAGTCGGTTTATGAAATGATATCAGGACTCGAAATTCAAAAAAGGATTAATAGAAGTTAGATATGAATTGCTTCTTGCTTCCAGAGGCCGATAATCCAGTCCAAACTTAAACCAGAATTTGTAATAATCATTTTTAAGGCAGGCAGCTCAACTCAATTTAGAAAATTAAACCTCAGAATGTTTCTAGTCATTGTGATCAAATTGATCTGCTGCTGTACGAATCTTAATATCAAAACGTCAGAAGATTATTTCATTTCATATGTCTGTTCAACTTTAAAGTGGTATAAAAAAAATTAGGAAGCATTTCTGGTCGGGGAATTATCTTCATCTCTGGGAAATTCTCTCAATTTTGGCGCTTATTTTATGAACAAGATTTTCCCAGTCTGCCTGAAATGGCTACTGTCTAAATTGTCGGTTATAAGTGAAAGCGGCAAATGTAATAATGAAGTGCCTAAGTTTATTTACTTCTAAGACTTTTAATAAAAGTAATTTCATTGTCCAAAATATTATCTATCTGTGAATCGATTAAGGCTTTTAAAGAAGTCAAAGGAAGTCGGACAATCAGTTCTTTTCATTCGATTCAATTGTATTCACTCGGTCATCTCTTGAAGTAGTTATTACTTACGCAATTTATGCTACATTTTCTTTTTATAGATATATACTAAGCTTACAACTTCAGTATAAGGCAAAACGGATGGGATTCCAGGATAAGAAGATTGTGTAGTGCCAAACACATATTACGATATTCTTCTTGATATTTATTAAGTTTAAAATTGTTCGATATTTTGTTAAATGGAGAATAACGTAGGTCAATAGATTGTATTGAGTAAATCTTCCAGATGAAAACTTACGTTTTGCTAAGAAAATCAGCATTCAAAATCCTAGCTTTTTTTTCAACACGAACACCGATGAAAATACCTTCTTTTATGTGCCATGTTCTTTCAGGACATAGGCGATCATGGTTTTCCACATCTCCCTATACCTGGTGGCTATTAGCACGCTTTCTCCTGTTACACCACACAACCCTCTTTCCGTCATCCACCTGATCAGGTCCATCAAATATGTTATCCGCTGCCTTCCCCTGTCTCTTTTTCCCTCTGTTTGGCCTGTTAGCAACAGGTTCTCCAAGCCCTCCGTCCTCATTGCATGTCCCAGAAACTTTAGTTCTCTCTTCCTGATGATCAATATTAATTTCCTTTTCGTTTCCATCCTTTCCACAATCTCGTCATTGCTCACATGTTCGGTCTATGATACCCGCAGCATCCTTCTGTAGAACCACATTTCAGCTGCTTCAAGTTTTTCCTTCATCTTCGAAGATATTGTCCAACATTCACTGCCATATTGAAAATACCTAAATACCTAAAAGATGATGTAACCTTCGTTTATAAGCTACTAGCAGTATAGCTCGGCGTGGCTAGAGTGTAATGAAAGCTTTAAAACTAATCCATGGTCCTGAAGCTCAGACTCTTTGGACGTTGGGACGAAAGTCTAAAAAGCAATAGTTGTATCCAATTAAAGTGAAACCGTAGACTGAAAGAAAATGAATGGATGTAAGTTAAATTCTTATTTCCTGGTATCGATATCAAATAAGCTTTTTCGTCGTAAACTGAATTTTGAAGGCTAAATAAGTCCTCTGAGTAAATGGTATCATGGCTGAGACTAAGAACTACAAATATGCCTGCTTAGAGCCAAACCCAAGCAAAAACTAAAATAAAAGAGCTGAAAAAATACAGACATACAGGCATTAAACAGACACACACACACAAACATCTTGCCTTATATATATATATATATATATATATATATATATATAATCGATTTTCTGCACTATTGTAAGAACTGCAACGTTGAAACTTCTGAATATCGTTTCTTATGTCTTTGTCTATAAGTGTATCAAATTTGATTAAAATCGAACCACTTCTTCTATAACCCGATTTTTTCGATTATCGATTTTCGATATTTATCGGGAATACCTCGACACAAAACCTAGCTAAGAACACTCGCAGACGCTTATAGTACAACGATGTAAATTTTCAAGAAAATCGGTTCAGCCGTTTCGGAGTCTATAGGTAACGGACACACACACAAAGTTCCATTTATAAATAAGTTTAGATTAGAGTTTTCATCAGTAGATTTATTTAACCAATAAAAACAAATGTTTTCAGTTCCAGCTACGAATTCAAACATTTTATTTGCTCACTGTAATAATCCTTTAGCTTCCAGTAATTTCTAAGATCTGTCCTTGAATACCTTGAAGAATACAGAAAATGTTTCTATTGGAGCTGAAATGTCCAAGACTGCCTTGAATATATCCATATGCTTCTTCATTTTACTTTCTTGTCATAAATGTATATTTTACCGCCAGCCATTTTCTTCTCCCAAAAAGAGAAATATCAAATGTTTAAATACTGACCCATTTTTGTTTTTCCAATTTCACGTAGAAGCCATTTTACAAGTTTCTAAATGTTTCCTAGGTTTTTAAATGACATTATAAAGTTCATTGGCACAAGAGTTTAGATGCACTTCAAATATTTCCCTAACATAGTAATTTACTAAGTGTAGCTTAGATGTGACACAAGGCCGAAAGTATAGAGCATCTAATGAGGATCCAACTCACTACTCAGTCGTAAATAATCTAACGAGACAAGATGGTAACTATCATCAACTGCCCTAATATGTCTAAAGATGACGTTGGAACGTTTAGATTAATTTAAATTACGTTCCAGTCCGCAGTAGGCGTATTTTAGAAATTTAGGGATACGTGATGAAGTCTTTCAGGGACTCGGTATATAAACCCTTTTTATCATGAGAGATTCGCGGACATTCAGTCTTTCTACTCTATAGAAAAAATAATTTGCTTTTTGTATTGCTCTTCACCCAATCTCGCTCAAATCCAATTCCGAACGTACACTGTCAGTCAGTCAGTTAAGTGCCATACGTGAAACACGCTTGGGCGATCATGTCTCGAAAGAGACATGACTGACTGGGCAGAAGATTATTCCGCAGTAGGTTGCCATTGCTTTCTGCGGTAGACTGGTTGCCGACCAAGGTTATAGAACCCAATCTGTCCTGTTATTTAACCCATAACTGGAAGAAAGAGACGGATTAATACCTTTCCTAATGGTATTTGCGCGCAAGTCAATACAATGGATTCAACTGGAATTCGATCTCGGCTCCCCGGTTTCTCGTTCCGAGCCGATATCCACTGTACCACAACGCACATCCACGTGCACTGTATTTGACCTTAACTTTTATAAAACGAAAAGGCATCTTAAAATATATACGCTAACACAGTAGAACAGAAGAAAAATTTCCACAGATAGCCTAAGTTTCTACTCTTATATTTACACAGGCTCTATCCCGGATGTAGAAATCAAATAAGTTACCTTCTAACATGGCTGCCTTCTTTTTGTCCCCTTTTTGTCTACCTCGGAGGCCCTATGTCTATGACATTATCCAAACGAAATGCAGGCCTCATCGAGAGGTGCAATCGTACTGCACATACCCTATCTCCACTTCGTGAGGGTGACACAGTTTCCATTCAAAATCCAAATAGTCATTGATGGGATATTGCTGGGCGAATAGTAGAAACGCTTCCCAACCGTCAGTATAGGATTAGAGTTGCCGGATCAGGTAGAATAACACTGCGGAATCGTAAATTCCTGAGGAAACTTTAAGCACCTGGAATCAAAACCCCTATCCCGAGTGCCTTGCCTGTGTCGCTTAGACCGACAGTCACGGAAGTATGTAGGCCACATCAATCTGACGAGAAATCTGGAAATAGCTGCATTACTTTACGACGTGGCATGGCATTCCAGAGTGCTACTCAATCACTGCCATCAATAATCAGGATACCCAGGAGCACTATCCCGACTACCCCAATACAACCAGCCAGGCAATAAGGAACTGATTCCTCCTCAGCGGCCACTACGCTCCCGCAATGGGGAGAGGAGGAAGATGTAGAAATCAAATGAGTTACCTTCTAACAGGCTGCTTTTTTTGTCCCCTTTTTTGTCTACCTCATTTATAGGCGAGTATCTAATGCAGCAGGTGGGTTAGGCCACTTTATTATAATCGACTTGCTCAACACATTTGCATGAGTGAATTCTATTCACTCATATATGTCCATTAGATCATTCAAGAGCTTGGTCTTTCATTTGGACTGACTACACCAATCTACTTGTGTGCCAAATCACTCGCTATTAACCAATATCCAACACCGGATATTGAATACGTTACATAACATACATTAAAACTATATATATCCTATCACATCTCGCTCTGGGTAAACAGTCGAACACTCTCAGTACATTTATGAATTTGCAGCATGGCTTGATCATTTTACAAATTAAATTTCTAGATGTAACCGTAAGTTCTGTTCTAACAGTTTCTTCTATCTTGTGGAACTCTCCTTCGACGTTTTGCATCCCAGTTTATTTTGCTCTTTAAGGTTTTCAATTCAGTCTCAATCGTTATTATCTCTTTTCTTAATTCTTTTTCTTTTATTGTTCTCTCTGTTTAATGGGATTCTTCTCATACTTTCTAACACTCAGTAACTCATCGCGTCTCAGTGGCTTTCTTGCATTGCTTAGGGTGAGATGATTAAAAAAACAAAGCAAACCAAGAGCACTGAAAGCTTTAACCTTCCTTAAAGGACATAGTCATCCCACCAGTGTACATCTACAAATTAAATATGTATGTGGATGGTGCTGAAAAATCTTGCTACTAGTCTTCTCGTGTAGGGAAACACCCTAATTCATAACCATTAGGGCAGTGATTAATTCGTTAAATATATGAGGATCGTCCTTAAGCATCCGGATAATGGTTGAAAGAATCCAAGCACAAAAATGTGGATATTTGTATAGATTAGACATAAGCATAAGTATTCTTTCTGTAAAGAAGAAAAGAGAAACTGCTATATATATATATATATATATATATATATATATGTACGTGTGTGTGGTGGATAGATTGTTGTCTAAATTAAGAAAAAAATGAATATAATACTGACATCTCATTTTAACAGATACATTTACCCAAATTACACAAAAAATATTTTGAAATAGTAAAAAGTAAATTTATTCAATAAAATCACCATTGACTTCAACTACTTCCTCCAGACAACTTCGGAATCTCCTGTAACGATTCTATGTGGTCTTCTTGTTTAAGATGGTAAGTGCCGTCATAATTCTTGCCTCTAGTTTATCTTTGGTGTTACAAGGTATTGATCTCTCGCCCAACTGCACCCCACAGATAATAATCAAGAAGGTTGCAGCCTGGAGAGTTAAGTGGTAAAAGGTGATATGGTCGCAGAAATTGTTTGACGGCCATTACTGTGTTCCCTTGCTTTTAAAGCATGATACAGAGTTCTGTTGCCAGAAAGAGGGTCTTCCAACAGCCACACACCCGACTCAGAGGCACTTGATGTTAACGTTTGTGTTGAGTCTGAGGACCTCACCAAGTTCGGAAGTTCTTATTAGAATTAGTTTGCCGAGCTGTTGTGACTTCATAATCACCATTAAACTCATCCAACTCTTTCCGAATCATTTGCGCTGTCCAGATTGACACCCAAACACTCTGAAATGTTTGTGTTAGAGAATCCGACGCGAATGCCAAGCAGTAAAGCATACCGTTTCCAAATTTCTAGCGGAGTGAATTGTATCATGGCGCTCCTCTTCTCACAATTGGTTCCCAACTGGCTTCACTATACTGTGTCGTCGGCAAAATCAAAAACAAGCCAACACGCATGTGCGAAATTAAAAATATAAAACTGGGAAACTTTACCCATCGCACCCCGTATGTGTATTACAATTTATCTTACTTATATGTACACTTGCTTAACTTCGGTTATCGGACGGGAACCGGTGTATTCAACACGATATAGCCGTAGACATCGAGCCTGGTTAGTACTTAAATGAGAGACCATTTGGGAATACCAGGTGCTGTAAACGTAAGGACCAAGAATGGTCTACCGGTCCTCCAGGTTTGGGGGTTGGGTGCAGGACTAACAACCCTGCCTCGTAAAAAACAGTTTGTTACAGAAACAGCAATAGAAAGTTGCTACCCTATGCACCATCTGGGAGTGATGTATAAATGATGATGATGATGATATGTACATTACACTTCAACTGTTTGAAGCAACCGTTCAAATTAACATTGAGTAACCTTGCCAAAATACTGAAAGGAATTTTTAAAAATCTCTTAAATGATTGAAAAAAAAATAGAATCAATTATCAAAACTGCAACGAATGCCAAAACTTTGTGCTGCAGTAAAGATGCTGGCTAAAGGAGGATATTTTGAAGAGGGCAAGATTTAATCATGAATTGCTTTTCTTTTTGTCATTATAAAATTTCTAATAAAAATCATGTCATTCTTTTTTTTTTAACCATGTATAATAATTTTCTCTTATTTAAAGTACAGATTATTTGCATTATTTACATTGTTCGGACTGTTGTCCTCATCTTTGTTGCATTATTCACGACGAGGTGATTGGAATTTCGAACTGAACTCTTTATTTTGTTTATTGGGGTATATTGTTCTCGTTCCATGAGTCATGCTCTTCCAGATAACTCGGTTATCTCCAGTGACTTGACCCTAATAGTTGAGAGTTCAATACCGTTCAATACTACAGCAGTGTTGAACAAAAAAACTTAGAGAGTTGAGTTAAATGGTGACAACTGATTTATTGTTATATATATATATATAGTATTTAGTCTGTAATTTCTCTTTTATGTCGGTTTCATTAAAAGTGATTGACAGGATAGTTAAGTTTGTTATGCAAGATTTCATGTGATCTTATGATTTTTTCTTTTCGGAACATGAATTATATAAAAACTGTCCAAATGTTTTGTTTTTCCGAGCGCTTTCGACTATACTTTTAGCCATTATCGAGGATGAATTTTATTTTTCGTGTGACTGAATATGTATAGTGTTTATGCATATGTGTAGAGTCATATGTCTGTATTATATTCCGAACAGAGTAAGCACGTTGTTGCTGTGTTCAGAGTTGATATTATTAATATGCATGTGGATGATGGTATTATATTTGTATTATCAACAATTATCTCACGGATATTGTTTGGTAGGTCTCCTTGCATTTTTAAATAAGATCAAATTTTACTGTGTTCTGAGAGGTGCAACGTGAATCTTCTCATCAACCACGTCGTCGTGTGTCCAATAAAATTATTTATTTATGTTCTGAAAAGTAAAATATCATATCTCATGCAAAATTGCATGAAAACTTCACCATAAGAGCTTGTCTTTTATTTTTAATGAAACCTGCATATATATATATATATATATATATATATATATATATATATATATATAATTATGAATTAATTGTACAGTGCGACACGAACATTTCTGTTTCGAGATAGATTCTCTTAATCAGGCAATGTTTGATTTTGGTTGCACAGATGATTTACATTTAAATGCAAAAACCTTCGATTTGCTGTGTATGTATGTGGAAAGATTTTTGCATGTGGCTGATGCTATGATATTTGGTTTGTCTACAAGTATATTCCGCAGAGGTTTTGGTAGGGCTCCGTCTGTGTTTAAATGACATCGAATTGAACTCCGTTCAGCGAGATACGGCGTGAGTCTTCGAGTCAGTTTCGTAGTTGAACGTCTGATATAATTATTTACGAAATATATATGTATGCATGTATGTATTTATACATATATATGTATATATATACATGCATCTATATATAGAGAGAGAGAAAAATATAGATATAGATATAGATATATGTACATACAAGGTATTTTGATCAATGGTTACTTTTAGAAAGGAAGAACCATCAATAGCAAATATTATTTAGCATTATTGGGGTGTTTGAAGGAAGAAATCTCTAAGAAAAAAACGGCCACAAATGAAGAAAAAGAAAGTGATCTTTCACCAAGACAACACACCGTGTCATAGGTCGATCGCAACGGGGGTTATACTACATGATTTGCACTTCAAATTCCTCCCGCATCCACCCTATTCTCCAGATCTGGTCCCAAATGACTACTGGCTGTTTACAGATCACAAACGAATTCTTCAGGGAGAGTGATTTGTTTTCAATAAAGAAGTGACATCGGAAACTGAGACGTATTTTAAGGCCAAACACAAATCGTTCTACAAAATGTCATTGAATTGTTAGAGAAACGTTGAAATCAGTGTATCGCCCTAGAAGAAGACTATGTTGATGAATAAAGTCGAATTTTGCCTAAAAGTGTTGTTTTATTAGTTAGGCCCGGGATTTATTGGGCGACGTATTATATGTATGTATGTATTTGTATATATATATATATATATATATATATATATATATATATATATATTTTAATCATCTCACCCCAAGCAAGGCATTCCACTGCCACTATTGCGCATGGGGCTACATAGGGGAAGGTAAAGAGAAGGAGTGGATAGACATAGGGAATGTCAGGAGAAAGGTGATAGATGAGTAAGGATAGCGAGGATGAGTGTCGGGCAGATGGGAAGAGTGCTTGATAGAATGGGAGCAGGTTAGTGTGTTAGGAGGTGTCTATTGACCTTACATTTAAACTCCTGGAGATTGTAGCCGTCGGGGAAGCAATCGTTTGGAAGAGAATTCCACAGTCGGGAAGTGCGAGGAAAGAAACTGTTGGAGTAGAAGTTACGGCTGCATTTTATCGGTTTCACTGTAAAAGGATAGGATCTAGTTGCTAATCTAGTATCTCGTGCAAATTCATATTTAGGAGGCACCAGTGATCTAAGTTCATCGGAGCAGAAGCCGTGAAAGTATTTATAGAAGAGACACAGCGAAGCCACGTCTCGCCGGTGGGAGAGAGACTGCAGGCGGTCTGCCAAGTCGGTATCTATCACATTACAGACCCTCCTCTGAACCTTATCGAGAAGCCCGAGGAGAACAGCAGGGGCACCCGACCAGATATGGCAGCAGTATTCAATGCACGGGCGGATGGTAGATTTGTAAATGTGCAGGATAGATTTAGACGGAAAAAACTTCCGGGCCCTACACAGAGAACCGACTTTCATAGCAGCGGATTTAGCAATGGATTCGATATAGTCATTCCATTTGAGGTCCGCTGAAAGTGTGAGACCAAGGAGGCGTAGTGTTTTACTCTCTGGGAGGCAAGCCTGGTCCATGCTAATGGGAGGTAGGTGAGATTGTCGATGATGGTTAATTGACAGTAGCTTCATTTTAGAAGCATTAAAATTTACTAGCCATTTCTTACCCCAGTCCAATATGGATTGGAGGTTTTTTTCAATCTCGGCTGCGAGTTTAGCTTTGACGCCTACACCAGATTTTTGTTGGAGGCGAGAGTAAACTGTGGTGTCATCGGCGTACAAACCTATTTGGGTTCTTATGGAATCAGGGAGATCATTAATATATATCAGGAAGAGTGTAGGACCTAAGATGGAGCCTTGGGGGACACCTGCGTTTGTATGGTAGTTCTGAGAGGCATGTCCGTTTAATACCACTTTCATTGTGCGGTTAGAGAGGAAGGACTGGATTAGTTCAAACAAATGTCCAGTTATACCATAGCTCCGCAGTTTACATAGAAGGCCAGCATGCCAAACTCTGTCGAACGCCTTAGATATATCCAATGCAACGGTTCGAGCTTCACCATTCCTGTCGAGTGCCTGGTATATGTACTCGAAATATATATATATATATATATATATATATATATATATATATATATTAAAACAGAAATAGGATTGTTCCAACGAGATAAATTGGTATAGAATAACAAGTGTGAGAGGCCGTTAACGTTTTAAAGTGTATATTTATTGCTGTTGTTATTATACGTGTTATGATACATTAAGTGTTCATAATGGTATTTGTGACGCTACATGTGTGACGCTACATGTGTTTCGAATCTAAAGTTAACTCTTTTCAGATTTTATTTCGAATGTAGATGGGTTTTCGAACTTCAAGTGTTTTCCTTCTATTATTATGTTGCATAATCCACATCTTTTTGGTTGAATTTTGTGACCCCCCCCCCCCACACTTTTGTGTGCTGTCCGAATTTTGATGAGATTAGGATGTCTTTCAAATTTTGGGGCTGGGGTTTGCTATTAATTATTTTAGTTGTCATTAAGATTTCACTTATTTTGTCATTATTGTTGAGTAATTTCATGCGTGTTTTTATCTTTGTGAATAATTCTGTTTTTTTTTGTTTTTTTTGTGTGTGTGTGGAAATGTATGCTAGAATGTTTGCTTCTTTTTCATGTTTTTCTTGTTGTTTTGTTTTGTTTTTTGTTGTGTTTTTTTATTTTGCAAGTCAATAAAAAATTCCTACATAACGAAGACCCCTCTAAGATAAACTTACCGTGCTAATGTGAAAAACCTCACCCCAAAATCATTTCAACTTGATGGCCAGCACTTGGTTCATTTATTTATTTATCTGTTTATCCATTTATACAAGTGCTTATGTAAAAAAATCCGCCATTCCCACAAACATTTCAACCGGGTGGCAAACACTTAATTTACTGATTTACTTATTTATTTATAAACGCCATCTTGGCCAACAGAAACAAAAAGAACTCGATACGTAAAGTCACAAGTTTATTCGCTTGAAGAGAGTCAACTTTAGACTCGAAACAAGTGTAGCGTCATAAATACCATTATGAACACTTGATATATCATAACATGTATAATAACAACAACAATAAATATAAACTTTAAACAAAACGTTAACGGCCTCTCACACTTTTTATTATACATATATATATATATATATATATATATATGCGTGTTCTTTTCTTTATTAAATATTATAAAATAAATAAGACTGGTCACAAAAAAAAACTATTTTAGTCTTGATTCTAAATAAGTTTATATGATTTTTGCTGATTTAGAAGCGACAAATCTCTTTTATTGCCAGTCCTTCCACGTACGTACCAACCCCAGTTGCTGAAATCAAAAGTATTGCTTTACTTTAAGAGGTCAGGGTAATGAGGTTAGGCAAATACCAAGTTATTTCTGATGACCAAAGAAAAAAACTTCCAAACAGAAGGCATAGAATAAAATGATATAAAGGGAAACTTTAGAAAAGATGATGTTTTGGGAAAGTGAACTCTTTTCTAATATGAAGCTATCGTATATAAAAGAGAAGCGGGCTGATAGCTGACTTATTTGTTGTTCATATCTTTGGGCATCATGTGTGTATCATCAAAGCTCTTATCGCTAAAGGTTTCAAATAATGTTCAATATCGGAAGAATATTGCTGGCAGATTTTTTTTTTGCAGAAATGAAATGTGTATTTGACGGCTTGGAATTTCTGCTAAGCATTCAAGAGACGCCTGACTAAAGTGAATGTCTGCTATTTCTTAAAAGGACTAGAAAATGCCACGTCACTTCGCAAAAACTATCGGTCATGTTGAGTGATAACTTTCGGAAAAGTTCGAGATTATTTTTTCATCGAGTGATTCCGCATTCTTTATTCACATTTTAAACTTGAATGCATCGTATTCATTGAATTAAAATTGATTCTTCCATTGTAAGTTGCATTCAGATAGATCCAAAGCCAAATAATAAAACATGGAATTATTTTTATTTGTCTGACATAACATCGATTACAGAAAATATAATTCCTTGCAAAATCATAATTCCTTGGGCTTACCGGTAGATTCTCTTGAAATTCCATATTTGTTTTTAATCGTTTCACCCCGAGCAAGGCATTCCACTGTCACTATTGCGCAGGGGGTTACATAGGGTCGGGGGAGTGATGGGAAAGGATGGTTAGATATAGGAAATGCCAGAAGGAGGGTGATAGACGGGTAAGGGTACCGAGAATGAGGGTTGGTTAGATGGTGAGAGTGTTTGAGAGAATAGATGCAAGTTAGTGTGTTAGGAGGTGTCTATTGATCTTACATTTAAACTCCTGGAGATTGTAGCTGTCGGGGAAGCAGGCATGTGGAAGGAAATTCCACAGGCGGGAAGCGCTAGAAAAGAAGCTGTTGGAGTAGAAATTACGGTTACATATCTGTTTCACTGTAAAAGGGTGGGACCTAGTTGCTAATCTAGTATCTCGTGTAAATTCGTACCTAGTCGGCACCAATGACCTAAATTCATCGGAGCAGAAGCCGTGAAAGTATTTATAGAAGAGGCACAGGGAAGTCACGTCACGCCGGTGAGAGAGTGGTTGCAGCCGGTCCGCCAAGTCAGGATCGATCACGTTACAGATTTTCCGTTGTATTTTGTCAAGAAGCCCGAGGAGAGTAGCAGGGGCACCCGACCAGATGTGGCAGCAGTATTCAATACACGGGCGGATGGTAGATTTATATATGTGCAGGATATATTCAGACGGGAAAAATTTCCGGGCCTCGCACAGGGAACTGACCTTTTCTGTCAGCACAGAATCAGTGAGGCATAAGACAACAAATACATTTCAAGTATGTGGAGTACAGAACACCCGGATTAAAAGAGAAAATTTATTGGCGGGGGGTATCCTGTCCACAAAATACAACACAAATTTCAAGAAAAGACAACGCAAATGTTTGTAAAAAATTAGAAAATAATATATTTAACAACATGCATGCAGAATAAATAATTTGTATATTTTTTTAATATTTTGTTTGATAGAAAAAATGTATTTATGATTTAAGCGAATATGTCTATGTTTCGCTGTCTGTAATTCAACAGAGTAGTAATGTCTGTTTTTTTTTCTTTATGTGTCCGCCGCTAAGTAGATGGGAAAGGAAAGGGGCGCTCAATTTAAGGTGAAAAAGAGAGTGTGAGTTAGAAATAACCGATAAGAGGAAAAAGGTCAAAAACTAGTAAGTAGCAGAATGCGTGTGTGTAAAAAGATTAATCAGTCTACTTAACTAATAAAGTCTGTGTTCCTTTCCCTTTTTTTTGGTGGGGGGGGCGGCAAGAGATGTAAAAAGTTTTATTGGCAATTGAAGATATCTTGTTGTTGTTGTTTTCTTTTCCTTCTTCTTCTCTTTTGTATTGGTTGAGTCTGCGACGGACCTGTCTGTCGGTTCTTTGGCCTCTCTGATCTCTGCGCCTTTCTGACTGACTTGACCGTCCTTAAGTAGTGAATCTCGTCATGTGATAGGCTCCGAACGGCATTTTCATTTTCTAGGTGTGAAAACAAAATTTGCCGGGCGTCATCGCTCAATTTACTGTTCCCTGTCCAGTCAGCATCCAGAATCTTAGTTTTCACACTGACTTGTGAAATTTACCTCGGTCTGGGTTTTTCCAAAATGTTTTAAGTCGCTCTGATTCTTTTTTGCGGGTGCGCAATTTTACTATTTTGTGTTTTACTTAATTGTTGGGCGATATAGGATTTGTATCTTATAAGTGCGATCGCATTAGATATTTCAAAGGCAAGGTGTGGCGTAGAGGTTTACTGCACAAGCACTTCAAGTGATTCTCAATTATCCTTCCTAAAAGTAGTTGTTAACGGCACAAGCGATCATCGCAGGCTTTCCAAAGGCTTGTTTCTCGGCCCAACCCTTCTTTTACTTTGCATAAATGATCTGCCTAAGAATACGATCTAATTGACGATACAGTGGTTATATAGATGCACCTTCGAAATTCTAGGTGAACATAGCCTGTCAGCTGATCTCTACTCTGGCCTAGTTTTAACAGATCAGTTGCGAAAAAACTGGTTAGTCACATTTAATGATTCGAAAACCGAACTGATGACTTTTCACCATCACGGAACGGACCCTGAATTTTCACTTATCAGGAGTTCGCTCAGAGACACCCCATTCTTTCGGCAACTATAGGGACTTAATCTCAACCCAGGCCTTATGTAGAACTCACACATATCACTAAAGATACTTCGAAAATGATCAGTTCCCTGTACTCCTCTGGTAAGTACCTGACTTCTCTTGCCTTTATAAAATCCAGATCAGGTCTGCAATAGAGTATAACTGCCATATATGGAGAGGAGCTTCCCAGTCTTCATTTTCCAGTGTTGATGGATGTTATAGTGCCATCCCGAGAATAGAATGCTCTACTTTATAAAAGACGGTAACGAGCGGTACGAAGAGAGGGAAAGCTCTTAGCCATTCGCCTGACTTTTCTATGACACTGTCAGCTCTCTGCCTTCGGGTAGAGGGCGCTCTCTGCTTCCGAGCAGAGAGGACAAACCCAGTCGTGGTTCCGCCAAAGGGTAGAATCACGGCTGAGGAACAATAGACAGAGATTTTTTGTCCCGGCTATATGGCCTGGAATACCCACTATAAAATGACCATGTGTCACATCTGGCCTTGCATGGGAAGGCTAGTAAATACGGGAAAGCTCTTAGGCAACTAAGATTGTGGAGTTCATTTTTGACTTATTGCACAAAAAAGTTACAATTGGAATTCTGTTACGTGGATTTTGTTATTATGAGTACGATAATTTTGATACCTGTTTTTATTGTTGTCTTCGTCGCGCGAGTTTCTGTATTGATCTTTTTGTGAAAATGTTGTGTTTGTGAGGGGGGCGGCAAGTCAATAATGACTTCGTCTCCCCAACCGTCTACTTCTGCTGTGGGCATGCCGGTGGTAACTCCTTCACCGTCGGTATGGAAAAATGCCCTTGTAAAAAAAGGTGCCAATTATTACCTGCAAATGCAGGAAAAATATAAAGACTATATAAAAGAAAATGAATCGAGGACTTCGGTCTAGTTGATAGATACCGGGTCGATCACAAGGGCGGGAGAATGTGGACGTGGGCTAATAGTTGGCCTTCTAACAAGGTGGCTAGCTACCTTGATAGAATGTTAGTTCGTGAAGCCGACATAGATTTTTTAGATTGTCCCACGTTCCACTGGTTAGGTTACTCGAACCACAAACTCGTTTGTGCCCGGGTAAATTTAGAAAATAGGGTTAGAATGGCTGGTTACTGGAAGTTCAACGTGTCCTTACTGGACAGGCGGGACTTCCGGTGCCAGCTAATTAACTTAGTGCAGCGGGCGTTAACTGGGGGAGTCATCGGGAATAAGTGGTGGGAGATGGCTGGTGGGGATCCCCTAGTGATAGCCATAGCTAAGGAGGCCGTGGAACGGTCGAATAACGATCGTTACATGGGACAGGTAGTTAGACATAAGTTAAGCAAGATGTCTTCCGAAGCTGTGAATATGGGCGCAGAACTGCACAAGGAAGAAATTCGCCGAGGAGGCGACCGGTACATTCGAGAGGTTGGCAACCCGGAGGGACACACTCTGCGGTCGACTGACGACATGTGCGAGGCGTTTCGGCGGTATTTCGAGATCCTGTTTACCAAGGAGCCTGGTCTTCTTGATGAGGAGTTTCGTAGCTATTTCGCTGACTTCCCCCGGCTTTTGCCGGCTGATCCAACTAGCTGCGAGGGAGATATTACGGACGGCGAAGTCTACGCGGCTTTGAAGAAGGTCGGCAGAGACAAATCGCCGCGTCTCGATGGAATCTCTATGAATTGTACTTGAGGCTGTCGCACATCTTTATCCCGATTTTGACTGTCGTGTTCAACAACTGGTTCCGGCAGGGGTCCATCCCCAACCGGTTCACCAGGGGTGTGATCACGCTGTTGAGAAAATGCAAGGATGTGGGGAGGGAGCTAGAGGGTTACCGGACCATAACTCTGCTAAACACAGAGTTAAAGATTTTGGCCAAGATCTTGCAAAATCGTTTGTAATTAGTTGCCGAGTCTCTGTTGGGACCTGAGCAGACTTGTGCTGTGAAGGGCTGAACAATTCAGAGCAATCTGCATCTGATACGCACGATCATAGAGGGGATAAAAGACGACGAACAAGCCGCGCTGGTCTATTTAGATCAGACCAAGGCATTTGATAGGGTTGACCATCGTTACCTGGCGGCTGTCCTGCAGGCAGCTGAATTCGAAACCAACTTCCGCCGCTGGATTAGCCTCCAGTATCAATCCCCGACGGCTGTGGTACAGGTGAACGGAAAGTTGTCAGGCGTTCTGGCGCTGTCTAGGTCGGTCCGACAGGGTTGTCCACTGTCGCCCCTACTTTATGCTTTGGCGTTGGAACCCCTCCTTCGCCGGCTAAGGAACAGGGCGTACAGTCCGGCCCTACGTGGAATCGCTGTCCCTGGTGGTGCTTGAGCCAGGGTTTCCGCGTACGCCGATGACGTCACTACTTTCGTGTCCTCCCGGAGTGACATCGAGGTGGTACAGAAGGCGCTTGAACGGTACGAACAGGTGACAGGGACCAAGATTAACCGCAACAAGTCGTCCGGCTTGCGGTTAGGTGCCTGGAAGGGTGTCACCCTCCCGGGGGCCTTCGACTGGACGGACGGCCCGGTCTGCATTCTTGGAGTGTGGTTCGGGCCCGACCTACAGTTGGAGAAAAATTGGTCTGAAGTACTGGCAAAGGTAGACGCGTCGGCCAAGACTTGGCGTCGAAGGAATTTGTCCTTAACGGGTATGGCTGAGGCGTGTGCTACATACGTCTTTCCCATTATCCTTTACCAGTTGTCAGTACTTCCACTTTGTAAACGGCGTAGGAAGGCAATCTAGCGTTTGCTATTCTCCATTCTGTGGAGAGGACGCAAACACTACGTCGACAAACGTGTCTGTTACCAACGTCCGTGTCATGGAGGTCTGGGAATGCCATATCTGATGGGCCATAAGTTTGCGTCAAGGTTGGTTTTTCTCAGGCGAACGATTTTGGAAGACTCATTGCTTAGGGGGATAGTGAGGGACATGTTCCCTAGCCTTACTATCACTCCCTCCATCTCAAGGCGGTGCCGTAAGCCTCGAGGGCGATCGAGTTTTCTCCTCGAATGTCTGGCGGCCCTGCGGGCCATTCCACAGTCCAGTGACCTTTCACGGCCTAGGAGAGTCTTCTATCGTGGGTTAGTGGAGGGCGTCACCTAGGATCCATTACGTGATGTACTACGCTTGTCGGAGGATGAGTTTCGCTCGTTCTGGTCTTGGGCGCCAGGTAGTGATTATCTCAGCAACTCTGAGTCTTCGCTCACCTGGCGATTAGCTCGGAATCGCTTGCTTCTCAATGACAAGGCCTTCATATGGGGCCTGGCAGATTTGCCAGATTGTGAACGCTGCAACCTTGGTTTGGAAGAAACGGCTCTGCACGCCTTCTACCATTGTTCGCGGGTTCGCCCTCTATGGGACCGGGTCTGCGAGTTGACTGCTCGTATCGAGCCGCGGGAGCTTGTGCTCATTGATCGTGCATTCGCCTGCGACAATGTGTCGCCCCGTTTTCTGGGATGAAGGGGTATGGTGTTTCTGTCGAATGGTGATTTGGACGACGCGAATGGAGGAAGTCTTGCGAGGTCAACGTCTTTCACATCAGGATCTGATCTGCTATTTTGAGCATCAGCTCAAAATAAAGATTAGAACTGATTGGAAACGTTTGACTTCGACAGACTTCAGAAAAAGGTGGGTATATGTAGAAAGTCTGGTTTGCTTGAACGGGGCTAGTCTTGATTTTCTCTTTTAGATCTGCTGGTTGCATCGGGGTGGATTCCTGTGGAACCCTCCCCTGGTTAAGGTAGCTCTCTTTTGTGTACCTAGTTAAAGTGAATGAATGTGTTTCTAGCCTGTACCCGACTTTCTCTTTTGTTATGATCCAATTCGAGATTCCCAACCTCCCCAGTTTGTTTTGGCCTCCTTTTATCTCGTCTGGTTCAGCCTTTTATTGTCCCATTCCACTAATTTTTTACCCTCCTCCCCATTCCCTTAGCGAGTGTGCTTCTTGATTTCGCCGTTTGGCGGAATACAGCGGCCACTCGGTTTTTTCTGGGATGGACGGTTCTTACTAACATTGATTATTATTTTAGTTAAACATTTGTTGTATTTTCAGTATATTTTTGGGTTCATCCCACTGCCATCATTTCATTTTTCATTAAATATTTTATATTATATTGTACATATTATTATATATATTATATTGTACATAAATACATTTTTATTGTAATGGGTTATTCTCCCTATTTTTTAGGTACCCCTTGTAAGTTTGAGGCATTGTGGTGTATGAAGGATTGGGAGTAGATGGATAGCTTCTTTTGGTGATTGAGTAAATTGTAATGAATGAATGGGTCGTGATAGTGTTTAGCTAGGTATAGGATAATTAAGCGAGAACCAACCTCTCCCCCTCCCCTTTTCGGCTTTGTGCCACAATTTTGTATTTATTGCAAAATAAATAGTGAGAAAGGTCTTAGGCATTCGCCTGACTGCTCTATGACACTGTCAGTTCTCTGCCTTCGGGTAGAGGGCGCTCTCTGCTTCCGAGCAGAGAGCACAAACCCAGTCGTGGTTCCGCCGATGGGTAGAACCACAACTGGGGAAAAATAGACAGAGATTGTTTGTCCCGGCTATATGGCCGGGAATACCCACTATAAAATGACCATGTGTCACATCTGGCCTTGCGTGGGATGGCTAGTAAATACAGAAAAGGTCTTAGGCGAAGGCATTCACTATTCGATAGTCGATTCCGCTCCAACCCGTGGCTTGCCTATAAGTGTATTATTGTTAATTGTACCTTAGTACAATAAATCTGTATGCTTTGTTCCTGGTGTGGAGTTCCATTCTTCAACTGATCATTTTATATTGTATTTCTTTTCGGGATATATCAATGGAATACAAAAGTGTCTCCGCGTCCTTAGGGTTTATGAATTAATTAATATATAACCCCCCCCCCCCTTTCCCACAGTTTCACGCTGCCGTCTCGCTATTTTCAGGGAAACTATTCAGAATAATTCTATTCCTTACTTCTACCAGTTTTAACCTTCATGTTTAAGACCCACCAGTTCTAACATTCACAGATAAGACCCGCATATTTTAGTGAACCACCCTTATTTCCTTTATATTCTACTAGTGAGATGTAAATTCTACTCGAGCACTTGCCTCCGATTGAGTGCTGCTTTGTGAAAGTAATTGACAAGAGAATACTTCCCCTATCATTAAAATCGTAACGTTTAAAAAATATAGAGCTAATTGTTATTTTCCCTCTATATACCCACAGGTACATTGGATATCGGCTCGGAACGAGAAATCGGGGAGCCGAGTTCGAATTCCAGCCGAATCCATTGCATTCACTTACGCGCAAATACCCTTGGGAAAGGTATTAATCCGTCTATTCCTTCCAGTTATGAGTTAAATAACAGGACAGGTTGGGTTCTATAGCCTTGGTCGGCAACCAGTCTACCGGAGAAAGCAATGGCAACCTACTGTGGGATAATCTTCTGCCCAGTCAGTCATGTCTCGAAAGCGCGTATCACGTATGGCACTTAACTGACCCACAAACTGTGCCTATACCTCGAGTGTCTTTTAGGTCGTACAGGGTAAACATTAATGTAAAATAAATGTAGAAAGTGTCAATGATGTCAACATTTCAGAAAGTTATTGAACCAAGCTGAGGAAGTGACTTGGAACATTTGCAGATAAAGTGACTTGTTCTTTTTTTTTTTTTTCATTCGTTACTATTCGAACCTGAAGGCTGATATTTCAATTCTAAATAAGACATATTGCATACTATAAGATCATCCTTCTGGTGTATTCACAATACTAACCAACAGATTCAGTCAGTCAGTTATGTGCCATACGTGATACACGCTTGGGCGATCATGTCTCGAAAGAGACAAGACTAACTGGGCAGAAGATTATCCCGCAGTAGGTTGCCATTGCTTTCTGCAGGAGACTGGTTGCCGACCAAGGCTATAGAACCCAATCTGTCCTGCTATTTAACCCATAACTGGAAGGAATAGATGGATTAATACCTTTCCCAAGGGTATTTACGCGTAAGTGAATGCGATGAATTCAGCTGGAATTCGAACTCGGCTTCCCGATTTCTCGTTCCGAGCCTATATCCAATGCACCACAACGCACATCCAACAGATTACAGCTCCTAATAAGTTTTAATAAAGATCATTTGAATATTATTCTTTTTTTATGTGCCCTGTCCTTTCAAGACGTAGGCGATCATAGCTTTCCACATCTCCCTATACCTGGTGGCTATTAGCACGCTTTCTCCTGTTACACCACGCAACCCTCTTTCCGTCATCCACCTGATCAGGTCCATCAAATATGTTATCCGCTGCCTTCCCCTGTCTCTTTTTTACTCTATCTGGCCTGTTAGTATCAGATCCTTCAAGCCCTCCTTCCTCATTGCATGTCACAGGAAGTTTAGCTGCCTCTTCCTGATGCTCAATATTTGGTGTAGTGTTTTCGACAACTTTCTATCCTTTGCAGCTCTAAACAATGTTTTCTCTTCACTATCACTTCCATTCATTGCTTTACAATGTTCAAGACCAGAGAGCCACTCGAGGTAAATACTTACAGAGCCATACATTTACATAAGCTCTTTAGACGAATTACTCGATTTTTCATCTCTGCTCTTCTTACAGTATGTCCTTTGTGTGTCAAATTTTCCAGGCCATATTTCTTCATTATTTCTCCAAATCTCAACTGACTATTTATGATTCTAAATATAAAGTGTTCTTTTCATTTCGATTCTCTCTACCCATATTTTCTTCAATATGTTCTTTGAGTGTCAAATTTTCTAAACCCTCTTTACTCATTATTTATCGCAGAAATTTCAACTGACTCTCTCTGATTCCTAATAAAAGTGTTCTTTCTGTACCCATTTTCCTCCGATCTTCCCCATTGGCCACATGTTCTGTCCATGGTATTCTCAACATTTTTCTGTCGAACAACATCTATGTTACCACAAATCTTATTTTCATTTGTGAAGAAATTATCCATTATTAGATGCCATATGGAAGAATTGCTATTGCATAACAGTCTAGTACTCCTTGCATTTTTTCCTAACGAAATTTTCCTTTACACTAGCTACATTATTCAGACTATTTCCTCATCTTTGTTTTGCCATTTGTATGATGTTTCGACCGTTGTACTTTCCGGTCTTCCTTCAGAAGTTAAGAATTTCGAACCGAACCCTTTATTCGAAATTCCTAGCACCTGAATCAAGCCGGAGCGTACAACCCCGAAATGTCGTACAAATGACAACAAAGATTGAGACAATAGTCTGAATAATGTAAATAGTGTAAATACTACTTCATCTTAGAAACATAGACAAATTCTTATTACTTTGCTTAGCTTCTGGAAGGCACTGTTCGCTATTCCAATGCATGATTTCGCTATCACATTTTCCGTCGTCTGTTATAACATCATGGGCTCTCCTTACTAACGGCCCTACATCTTGTCTTCTTACAATTGATAATTAGTCTTTTCTTTCTGCTTTCTTTTACTACCTTCTCTAGGCTTCCGTGTAGTTTTCTTTCTGTGTCAGCCATTAACTCGGTGTCACATGTGCATCTTATGTTGTTACGATTGTGTTCACTAAGAGTATTAGACATTGTAAACAACAGTTATTTAGAAATACAGATGTTTACTATTTGCCTATATTTCTAAGATGAAGTATTGTAATTATTTACACGATTTACATTGTCCGGACTTAGCCCAATGGATAAAAACGTTGGTTGAATTCAGTGACTTGACACAAACAGATATGAGTTCAATACTTGGCTACAGCAGAGGTAAACAAAAAAGTTAAATTAAAGGGAGACAACTGACACTGAGACATCTGGAAGAAGCATGACACATGGAACTAGAACAATCTATCCCGAAAAGCTAAATAAAGAGCTTAGTTTGAAATTTCAATCACGGGAAGAAGGTCGGAGTTTGAATATGGCAACAAAGATGAGAACAACAATCCGAACAATGTAAATAGTAAAAGCAGATGTTTAAATATTGCAGACTTAATTTCTTTTTCATTTTTCTTTTATTTACTGATATTTTTTAAAATCTATTCAATTCTAATGCAATAGGAAATACTCTCTTTCTACGGTTATAAAGTTAACTTCATAAATATATTATGATTGAGGTCAATCCTCATTTGGCACCAGACTTTGAGATTTGAAAAAGAAATCACACCGGCGATCGAGAGCGAGGGAAAATTTACTCACCCCAAAATCATTTTACTCGACCGACTCCATTTTCTTAATAGCCGCCTTACGTATACATAGCGAAATGAAAATTTTAATTAAAATTTCGAACGTGTTAGAAAAGATTTTAACTTTTGTAAAAAATAAAAACAGCAAAATTTGATCTTTCCTCATTATAATAGCATAAAAATTTTGATGATAAAACTGTTTTTATTAAGTTTTAACATCATGATATGCTGTTTTATGGCAATTAATTGGAGGTACCTAAATTCGTAGTTTCTTTCTTCTGTTTGACTACAACTTCCATCTCATGATAAAAAAATAATAAATCTGATTTTCTCAACGGTTTTCCATAACAAAAATTACTTGTAAAATTTGTTTGTCGATGTGTGGTTGAAAGACGTATGCGTTTTTTTTTTTTTGTTTTTTTTTTTAAAATGTTCGTTTTTACTTTTCGTAAGCGGGGAGGAAATATAGATGTTGAGTGAAGGATAATATTTTTCTAAATAAGTTTCTAAAAATCTGTGAGCGTCCTTAATCTGGGCTCCACTCTAGAAACGTTAATTAAACGAATGTTTACACTGACTGGGAGGATAAAAGCGACACAGGAGCTTGTCAATCTAATTTCCTTTTGTCAATCTAATTTCCTTGCTTTGATGATTAAGGGATGTCACTGTCTTTTATTTAACCACACATTTCGACGTGAATCAGGTATAGTGCAATAGACGAAAGAGTTCAATAATATCATTGTAGGTCATTCTAAGTAACTTGTGAATCTTCAATGGCATACTTTTGGGTTGTAAAAGGAATCAGATTTGTTTCTATATATTGGAAGAGACACGTTTCTTTGTGAGATTTTTAATGGACCGCGGGGGAGTAAAGCAATAAACTTTGATTGCCCAATTAAATTTTGAATCGACTGAATAGATTGGGCGAATTAAATCTCAAAGGCTGCTTGGCACCGTATTATTGCGCCTCAATGTCAGAAAAGTATTATATATATATATATATATATATATATATATATATATATATATATAATTAAATTTGTTTTTAATTAAAAATAAATTGTGACACCGAAACGTCTGTTTATTTTCACAACTATGATCTAACATTGCCTGAAGACGAGATAGAAATCTCGAAACATAGAAATTTCCGTGTTGCAATGTATTGTTAATCTATAATTACATGATTCGATTATGCTTTACAGTATTTATTGTATATAATTATATTATGCTCTACAATATTTATTGTATAAAATTGTATTGCAATTTTAAAAAAGGTAAAATTGAAAAAAGTAGAATTGTAAAACTGTTGGTTCCCTTTACTTGGATATATATATATATATATATATATATATATATATATATATATATATATATGTGTGTGTGTGTGTGTGTGTGTACACACAAAGAATCTCAAGCTAGCCAAAACCTACCGCGGTTTCACACTACGGCTCGTCAGGGCAAAGGCAAAACCAAAGATTAACCAATAAATATACAACCACCAAGACAAGGACGAACCATACCAGTACCAAAACCAAGGATGGGGGGGGGGTAATTTTATGGAGTAATTGTAATTCATAAATGTGTTTTTTAGGCACTGGTATATCCTTAAGTGAACAATCTAATCTTATTTGTTCCATTGTAGTATAGTAAACAGTGCTCGATGGGTAAACCCAGAACTTATAATATTCAAAATAATAACTAAATAGACTCTGCAAGTATTTAAGTTTTAAATTTATACTAAGATAAACCTTAAGAAAAACCATTAATAAACAGAACCTAATTCCGTTACAATCCGGTGCACTAAGGCGTTGGATAAGAGGGGAGAAAAAAAAGAAATCCGCGGAATAAGGACAAGACATACGATACTCCGCAGTAAAGAAAAAAAAAACAAACGGAACCAACCACAAAAAAAGAAAGAAAGAAAGAAAAGTGCTCGATACAAAGTACAAACGAAATGCAAAAGTAGAGCAAAGACATACAAAGAATCTCAAACTAGCCAAAACCTACCGCGGTTTCACACTACGGCTCGTCAGGGCAAAGGCAAAACCAAAGATTAACCAATAAATAGACAACCACCAAGACAAGGACGAACCATACCAGTACCAAAACCAAGTGGGGGGGGGGGTCGTTTGTACATTGTATCGAGCACTTTTCTTTTTTTCTTTCTTTTTTTTGTGGTTGGTTCCGTTTGGGGTTTTTTTTCTTTACTGCGGAATATCGTATGTCTTGTCCTTATTCCGCGGATTTCTTTTTTTTCTCCCCTCTTATCCAACGCCTTAGTGCACCGGATTGTAACGGAATTAGGTTCTGTTTATTAATGGTTTTTCTTAAGGTTTATCTTAGTATAAATTTAAAACTTAAATACTTGCAGAGTCTATTTAGTTATTATTTTGTATATATATATATATATATATATATATATATATATATATATACTTCTGAGATGAGGTAATATTTACTTTATTTACATTGTTCAGATTGCTGTTCTCATCTTTAGTACCATATTCACGAATTTTGAACCGGATTCATTATTTCAATCACTGGACTTAGAGAACACATGTCCCCGGGCCTCAAAGCGTTGGTTGAATCCAGTAACTTGATCCTAAGAGTTGTGAGTTTAATATCTGACTACAGCAATGATGAACAAATAAGTTAGAAAGTTGAGTTAAATAGAGATAACTAAATATTAGGAAGAAGTATGGCTCATGGAACGAGAATAATATACCCCAGTGATCAAAATAAAGGGTTCGGTTCAACATCCCTTTCACCTGAAGAAGGCCGTAACGTACAACGGCCTTAACATCGTGAATATGACAATAAAGATGAGAGCAACAGTCCGAACAATGTAAATAATATAAATGGATACTTAAAGGCCTGCTGTAGAATTATAGTTAACAAACTAGTTTGTAAATGTGAGTACCCTACTATTGTAGCCTTGGACCAGACAATGATTGCGTAAATGTATTAGCGGAAAACCGATGTTAGAGAGGGGGTTAACAAGTTCATCTAGCCGATCTTTGCTAATTTTCTTTGATTTTTATTCAATGGTTAGACAAACTAAAGTGTTTAAATATTTCTTAAGATTTTACTTGTTTCTATAATGGCATTTTTAAATTACGAGAATAAAACACTTGTGCGTATCAAACTATATTTTTGTCTTACCGATGTCATCAATACATTTTTCTTTCTGGTTCCATAAATACGTTTGGTTTGCTAATACCATCAATACTTTTGTTTTAATGATGTTTTAATATCTTAATTTTTCCTGATTCCATAAATATCTTTGTCTATTATCAATACCGTTTCCTTGCTGATGTCATCAAAACCTTTTCCTTGTCAATGATTTTTCCTTACTGATATTTACAGCTTGCTGATGTTCTCACAACCTTTGCCTTTTACTTCAAAAATATATTTTCATTGCCGAGGTTCTCAATATATTTGTCTTGCTGATTCTACAAATATTTTTGTTCGCGCCATCAATAATTTCTTGCTAATGTCAGCAATATCTTTGTCTTGGTGCTGTCATATATTTCAGTTTCTTTAAAATCTTATATTCTTACTACTAATAAATTTCGATATTTTTCAATTGTCATCATCCCTGCTTCTGGTATTTCTGTTTTTAATCTATAGCTGACTGTAAATTCTAATTAATCTGATATTATTTTGTTAAGCTAAAGATATCGATCATTGATTAAATCTTTAAATTAAAGACTCAAAAATATGAGCTATGGTAAAAATTACTAGAGAAAACCATTAACACCAAAAATTACAATATGAACTCTGTTAAAAAAAAAAAGTTACTGGGCATTTGGTTTACAAGTCCCAAAAATTCAGTCCTTAAGGACAGATGGCTCAGTGGATATAGACATTGTTTAGTTCCTGTGACTTGACCCAAAGAGTTGTACCAGTACAAGTAACTTACAGGGCTAGAGGGAGATAACTCATGATTTCCAAAAGAGGCACTACTACGCAAGGAATAGAGTTCAGTAATTGTAATAAAGGGTTCTGTTCGAAATTCCTAGCACCTGAAGAAGGCCGAAGCGTACAACGGCCAAAACGTAGTACAAATGGCAACAAAGATGAGGACAATGGTCCGAATAATGTAAATACTGTAAAGACTAAAAAATATATACATTGTAACGCCATTAGTAATTATCAAATGAAATACTTCTAAATTAAAAGATGTGACACATCTTGTAAAATTTAAGATGTCAAATGTTCAGAGAGAATTCTTTGTTACTAAGCTAACAGACTAATAAGAGTTTGAGAAAACTGATAAAGAGATGCTATATGAACAAGAAACCTTTTTTCTTGGATCTATAGGAAAAATTAACAACGATTGGCTATAAACGTATCATGAATATCTAAATGTAACCTATTCAATGGTATGATTTAACCAAGGAGACTACTTGGCGTCGATGAAAAGACATCATGTGATTGCCTGGTCGAATGAAGGCAATATACGTAGGCTAAAGTAAGTAACAATAGTAGTAGGAGTAAAGTAGCAGTAAGAGGTTAACACGATGAGAGAAGAGAGCAAACCAGCGGGAAAGACAGACGTCTTCAGCAGTGCAGCCTGAGATGGTAGGTTTTCGCCCAGGTGGTCTTTTCCGTTCGATTGAAATGATTAGACGATATGTAACGAATATACTTTGTTTCATCATCATCTGTTTTCCTTTTTGGATACTCCAAATAAAGAAATCTCTCTCTCTCTCTCTCTATATATATATATATATATATATATATACTCTCTCTCGTTCTCGCTCTCTCTCTCTCTCTCTCTCTCTCTCTCTCTATATATATATATATATATATATATATATATATATATTGCGGATGACTATATATATATATATATATATATATATATATATACAAACGTCTCTATGTATGTCTCTCTGTTTCTCCTTATAAAAAAGGGAGAATCTGTTTCTCTATATCACATAAAGAAAATGAGAACGTCTCCTCCTCTCCGTTTATCTCTCTCTCTCTCTCTCTCTCTCTTTGATGAAGAAAAAATATCTGTCTCGCTCTCTCACACACACACTCACTCTGTTTCTCTCTCTTTCTTATAAAGAAAGTGAAAAAAATTATTTTCTCGTTTGTTTCTCTCCTATAAAAAATACAAACTCTCTCATACAAGAAAGAGCGAGAAAGTCTTTTTCCCACTCTCCATCTCACAATAAGAGAAACATTCTGTTTCTCTCTCATGAAGAAAAAGAGAACTCTCTTTTTCCCTTTTTATGCTCTCATAAACAAAAAGTCAGTCTCTCTCTCTCTCTATCTCTCTCTCTCTCTCTCTCTCTCTTTCATCAAAAAAGAGAACCGTGTAATCTATTTCTAAAGTCGTACAACTTAGACGAGATCACTGGCCATCAATGAACGAATAAAGACGTGAAAATTTAAAGTATGGCATCTGATAATCAGTCACTCAGTTAAGTAATACACGCTTGGGCGATCATCTCAAAGGAAACATGATTTTCCCGCAGTAGGTTACCATTACTTTCTGCAGCAGACTGGCTGCCAGTCAAGGCTACAGAACCCAATCTGTCCTGTTATTTAATCCATAACTGGAGGGAAGAGATGGATTAATACCTTTCCCAGGGGTATTTTTGTGTAAGTGAAAGCAAGGAATTCAGCTGGAGTTCAAACTTGGCTCCCCAATTTGTCCTTCCAAGCCGATATCCACTGCACCACAACACACATAAGAAGCAGCTGATTATATTAAATCTAATGCCGTTACCAAGCCGATCATATTACATCAATGAACGTAAATCTAAATCTAAACCTATTTATAAATGGAACTTTGTCTGTGTGTGTGTGTGTCTCTGTGTGTGTGTGTCCGTTACCTATAGACACCGAAACGGCTGAACCGATTTCCTTGAAAATTTACACAGTTGTACTATAAGCGTCTGCCAGTCTTCTTAGCTAGGTTTTGTGTCGAGGTACCTCCGATAAATATCGAAAATCGATAATCGAAAAAATCGGGTTATAGACGGAGTGATCCGATTTTAATCAAATTTGATACACTCATAGACAAAGACATAAGAAACGATATTCAGAGGTTTCAAGGTTGCAGTTCTTACAATAGTGCAGAAAATCGATAACATATATATATATATCAGCTTTTATTACACTCGAGTAACGCCGGCCGATACTGATAGTGACATATAAAAGCAGGCGGGATTTTTCCTAAGCTTGGGTTGACAACTGAGTTTTTTAAATAGTGTATTACAGCCTCTAAATCTAACTGTACAATCTCTTTATTTATTACTGCTTTATTTGAAGCGACGTTTGGCCTACTTAGAGTGTTATAATAATGCTAGAAAGTATTTTATTTATATGTTGATTAGGTTGTGTGTGTGTTTTTCTTTCTTTTTTTTTTTTTTTTTTGCTGTCGATTTTTTGAAAGCGTTTGGCTTCTTCAAACCACGGCTCATCATGTTACTTTTTCTAATTATTTCACTCTAAGCAAGGCAGTACTGCCACTGGTGCACAGGGGGTTACATAAGCAGTAATTGATGAGAACGAGGAACAAGTTCCAGAAGTTGTCAAAGAATGGATAAGAGAAGGATGAGAACACTGGTATGTAGAGAGCTGCATGAGAGTAGAGTGGAAATGGAGAAGAACATGATACAAGGGTTGTCAGGGAAAGGATGCGAGTCAGAGAGAGAATAGATGGCAATTGACAGAGCATTTAAATTCTTGGAGATTATAGCTGTCAAGGAATCAAGTATATGGAAATTAATTCCACAGACGGGAAGTGCGAGAAAAGAAACTGAGGGAATAGAAGTTGTGATTACATTTGACTGGTTTCATTGTAAAAGGGTGGGGCATAGTTGCTAGTCTAGTAGCTTGAGCAAAGGGGTCACAGAGAGTTAAGTTTATCTGAACAGAGGCTGTGAAAGTATTTGTAGAAGAGACAGAGGGAAGCCACATTACGTCGGTGAGAAAGTGACTGGAGTTGAGCTGCCAGATCGGGATCAATTACATTGCAGATTCTCCGTTGGATGTTGTCACGAACCCCGAAACAAATATCAGAGGCACCCGACCAGATGTGACAGCAGTATTCAATGGACGGGTGGATCGTAGATTTATACATATGCAAGATGGATTCAGAGGAGAAAAACTTCCTGGTCCTACACAGTGAACCGATCTTCCTATCAGCAGACTTAACTATGGATTCAATGTAGTTATTTCACTTGAGGTCGGCCGATAGAGTTAGGCCGAGGAGGCGCAGTGTTTTTCTTTCAGGAAAAATAGCTTGATCCATGCTGATAGGAGGTAGGAGCGATTCTCTGTGTTGGTTAAGAGATAGCAGTTTCGTTTTGAAATCATTAAAATTTACGAGCTATTTTTTACCTCAGTCCACCAGAGATTGGAGGTCCTTTCCAAGATCAGCAGCGAGGTTTGCTTTGTTTTATCAAGGCGGGAGTAAATGGTGGTATCGTCAGCGTAGATGCCTACTTGAGATCTGATTACATCAGGGAGATCGTTGATGAAGATCAGAAAAGGCGTAGGACCTAGAATAGAGCCTTAAAGGATACCCGCGTTCGTATGGTACAGTCTGGAAGCATGCCTATTCAATACAACCTTCACTACGCGATTTAAAAGGAATGACTGGATTAGATAAAACAAGCGTCCAGTTATACCATAGCCCTGTAGCTTGCGTAGAAGGCCAGCACGCCAGACTCTGTCAAATGCTTTGGAGATATCTAGGGCAACAGCTCTAGCTTTGCTGTTCTTATCGAGACCCTGGTATATATACAAAGTGAGGGTCGTTAGTATATTAGCAGTAGACCGAGTGAAGCGGAAAACATACTGTTTATCAGAGAAAAGGTCATGGGCTGTGAGATTGATAAGCTACGAACACTTTGCAAAAATCGGTAGAAGGCTGGTAGAGCGATAATTAGAGGCGTCTGAGGGTTCTCCAGAGTTCTTTAATACAGGGACCACAGAGGAGGATTTCCAGCAGACAGGAAAACAAGAAGCAGAAAGGCAGTAACTGTAGAGTTTGGAGAGGACAGATAAGAGTTCTGGAGCACATTTCCTCAGGATACTGATGTGTATTCCGTCACCTTTGCTCGACTTATGGGGGTCAAGCTTTGAAATTATGTTAGAGATCAGCGAGTGGCTAATGTGATCGTGACTCAGTTGAGCCTCAGTTCTAGATAGGAAATCAGGTGCGGATACCCTAGACGAATTAAATTTTGAGTTGATGGAGAATCTGTAAGCAAAGCATTCAGTATTGTCTGCTGAAAATGTGAGCACTTCAAATTTATTGATTAAAGTGGGGATTCATAGCTTGCTGTCGTTTAACACATTTTTACAAATCCGCCAGTAGTCTTCAGAAATCAGTCTATTTCATCTCACTTAGAATACACCATGGACCCTTCTATAATCTCCTCTTAAAATATCATGCCTCCTAAACTATGTTAACGTTTCAATCAGTGTAGAAAGTTTTCGTCAGTAAACATCCAGTTTGTACTCCATCAGTATCAAACGTTCGTTGGAGAAAAGAATCGTTCTTTTTGCGTTGTGGCGCAGTGGATATCGGCTCGGAACGAGAAATCGGGGAACCGAGTTCGAATTCCAGTTGTAATTCCTTGCATTCACTTACGCGCAAATACCCTTGGGAAAGGTATTAATCCGTCTATTCCTTCCAGTTATGGGTTAAATAACAGGACGGACTGGGTTCTATAGCCTTGGTCGGCAACCAGTCTACCGCAGAAAGTAATGGCAACCTACTGCGGGATAATCTTCTGCCCAGTCAGTCATGTCGAGACATGATCGCCCAAAGCGTGTATCGCGCATGGCACTTAACTGACTGACTGACTGCCCCCTCAACCGTTTTCTCAGATCAATGACTAAAATTTACTTCAAGCGAATGAACCTTCTAAGTATAAATGATCTCACAGACTAGAACTATAGAAGCAAAAATAAAGAATTTTACCAAGTTACTTGAAGACTTTCAACTCGCATTTTTTTTCTTTAAAATAAAAGTTTTCATTATTGCTAAATTCTTTGTACAGTTGGAATTATATATTAAATTTGTGTTCTCGACAAAGTTCCGCTATAGCTTAAATATGCCCGTATGGAAGTCTTATCAGAAAAATGTAAATAGTTTCTTGAGAAAAAAAATTAACAACATCATTTACGGACATCGCCATAATGTACTGGCCGAACTCGGAAGTTAAGAACATGTTTACTTTTCAGCAACTTTTAGAGTTATACATCATTTATAGCAATATAACGAAAAACATTGGAAATGGCTAATAAATTAGCCGAAAGCAATCGGAATTTGTGGACGATTTCTTCACTCAGTAAAAACAACACCTGTTCACATACAAAACAAATACGATAAAAAAATTAATCAATGTATTTTGTCAGCTGCACAAACACCCATGCACCAAACACCCACAAATATACAACCCACAACTTCTTTTCGCTCTGGCTGATGTTTTTAGCGCGTCTTCCTGTTTAGGTTTTGGTTTTTATATCTGATTTGACATTATACTCAACATAAAAGATTTAAAGCCCTGAAGTAGATACAAAATGCTATTCTTTGAAAAGCAGGTTTAAATAGTACTTAGAAATTTTTGTTGATTTAAAACAGGTACAACTCGACCTGACAAGCCCTAAACCTGGAGTCACCAGTGACACATACTCTACCTGCTTCTTTTCTCGCACTTCCCGCCTGTGGAACTCCCTTCCGTATACTTTCTTTTCTTGACGGCTACAACCGCCAGGAATTTGACTGCAACGGCAATTCCCATTTCTTATCCACTTGACTCCAGTTTTTTGAACGTCACCCCGTATGTCTTATTCTTTCCTTTCTCTCTACCTTCGCAACTGTCTTCACATCTGTGTTCCCATCCTTCTCTTGCTCTTTCTCTGACACCCTCTGTAACTGCTTCGTCTTTCTCTTTGCTTTCCTCCTGCCTAAACTTTTACACTTTACAGCCTTGCTTGGGGTGAAACGATTAAAAAATGCATATATCTACTCTATTATAATAAAGTCCGTTGTATATATATATATATATATATATATATATATATATATATATATATATTGCGTGTATATATATAAATCCCAATTTATCACTATACTCGTTTCGAAAACCCTCCGCGTATATACGCGAAAGGAAAAAATGTTTGTAAAAAAAAAAAGAAAGAGCTAAGCACATGAACACCAGCCAAAGTGATTTGGACCGAGCCAGCACGGAGCCCAAAGAAAAAACCCGAAACGAGTAATCAGTAAAAAAAAGCCCTCAATACTTAAGCAGAGCAGAATAAGTAAATTAAACCTAGTGAGCCAACAAACCTACCAAGGTTTCACCTAAACGGTTCTTGAGGGAACGCTAAGATCCGTTTAGATGAAACCTTGGTAGGTTTGTTGGCTCACCAGGTTAATTTACTTATATATATATATATATATATATATATATATTTTAAAGGGTATCCTTGGTAATTGGTAAGTTTAATTACATAGAGAAACTTAATCCAATGATAATTATAAACTCCGGTTCTCGTATGATCAACGAAGTTAAGCAACGTTGAATTTGATCAGTACCTAGATGGATAACCATTTGAAAATACCAGCTGTCAGCTTGGATGCGCGAGGGGATAATGGATACGAGCTCGGAATTCCAAATCGGAAAGCCGAGTTCGAATTCCAGTTGGGTTTGTTGTATTTGCTTACGCGCAAATGCCCTTGGGGAAGGTATGGATCCACTTCTTCGCCCAACTATGGGTTAACTAATAAGACTTGCATCATTAAATCATTATTATCTCCAAAAGTCTCTTACAATCTAAAAATACTTCCAAGCTTTAAATAACAAAAGATTGATAAACCGTAAAAAAACCCAAAAAAATGAATACATCAATCTTGATGTTGTATGTGTGTTGTGGTGCAGTGGATATTTCTCGGAACGAGAAATCGGAGAGCCGAGTTCGAATTCCAGTTGAATTCATCACTCCATCTCTTCTCCCTCTAGCTATGAGTTGAATATGCAGACAGATTTTATTCTGTAGGCTTGGTTGACAACCAGTCTACCGCAGAAAGTAATAGCAATTTACTGCGGAAAAATCTTCTTCCCAGTCATTCATGTCTCTTCCGAGACATGATCGCCCAAGTGTGTATCACGTATGGCACTTAACTGATATAATATATGATAACTCTATTATATTGAGAATTAATACAAATATAATTTATATTTCCAAATTTACGAGAAAAGCAAACGGTTTAATTTTGTCCTAATGAGTTGAATTTTCCAAGAATATCACGCAGAGTAACTGAAGAGATGTTGAAATATATAAAAAAAAATGCCATTTTCATTAAGTCATCGTTTGTTATATATAATGCAACTTGTCTTAAGGAAAGTCAGTTACCGAAACATTCAACAGTTTTCACGAGCGCTTATGTTTGTGAACCATAAAAACATTTTTTCCCATTCTAAAACAAATAAAGCATTTTGGGATAGAAGGCCTTAAGAAACGAAACGTTTTACAGTGTCCTGCAGAGTAGAAAATACGTATTATGAGAGATATGAAATTGGGTTGTGCCATTAGTAGATTCAGTGGCCATAATGCTAGCTTTATTATGTGGGAAGGGAAAAAAATTCTTACTTATCTCTTTGAGACATGCGAATGGATTGATTGAGACTTAGAAATGTCCACCTGTGTGGGCATTATTAAAAAAACGTCCAAAGGAATTCTTTTAGCAAGTGGGGTTTTATGAATCGGGCTTTTATCACACAGTCGGGAGCATCGAAATGTCTTAAGAACGACGAATACCAATCAGACATAAATAATTCTTTTTATCAAATATACATCTTCTATAATGAGCCCGTAATATGAAGCAAGTTTTTAACAAATTCTTGCATACTCAATTATACCTACAAGGGTATTTTTTGTCGTTGTCGTTAAAATCTACAAGGTTTATTATCTAGATAGAAGAGTTAATGTCAATGCACTTGGCTTGAAGAGAAGTTTGAATAATTTTGGTATTCAACTTCCTGTACATTTCCGATCTTGTTCATTCTTTTGTCATTCTAGACAATTAGAGTCAGTCTTAATGGAAAAATTAATCATCTCCATGCAGAAAATATTCGGAACTCATTGACCAAATAACGTAACTGTCGATTGAATTCCATGAAAACCTTTTTCTTGAAACAGTTTTTACCGTCACGAATCAACGATTATAGATCTTTCTAGTTTTGATGGGGGTTTCCTTCCAAACTTTTTGTTTAAGGTAATGCATAAAGTTAACGTGTTGATTATATTTTCTTTCTAGTTATATACGCTACACATTTCTGTTGTTTCTGTTAGACTTATGTGGTCATTGTAATTTAATTAGTCTCTTTGTTTGTAATTTTGTAGCGCCAGTTTCTGTACGGTCGAATGAAGGTTTGTCCTCTTAAAGACCTACAGGATTTATTCGCTTAAAACCATTCTTCACAGATCTGAGAAAACGGTTGTATACTGATGATATTAGATCATCGTAAAATTTTTAGCCCGATTAAAAAATTGAAAACAAAATTATACATACTCAAAAAAAACAGCATCATTCGCTATTCATATATATAGTCTCCAATGTTTTTAACAGCTGTCTCCCATCGTTCTACAAGCTTGTTGATGTCATTTTCGTAGAAAATCTGTCTTTTTGTTGGGAGAATGTTGTGAAACAATTTTCGACTGACTTTACATAGTCAAACTTTGTATCATTTTAATTGTTCTGTAGAGATCATATCAATTTCAGATCCAAAGGAGTCAAGTCTGGAGAATACGGTGGGTGCTGGAGGGACTCATATTTCAACTATAAGCTTCTGCAACGTCTGTTTTGCAATATGAAGTCTTGCGTCTTGGAGGAAAATGTCACCTTTTCAATCGGCTGTTTTTCTGGAATCCTAGTCTCTTGAAATAGCTAGAGGCAGTTAAGATTTCGATTTTCAATCAGTTTTAGCAAAATCTTTGGTTTATTCTTTACGATGGCAAAAAGGACGTCTTCATCAATGTCGGAAGGTCGCCCGGAGCATGGTTGATCACTTAGTTTAAAGTTACTCTGACAAAATCTGCCCAACTACTTTTGTGTTGGAGCACAATCCTTCTGAATGTTTCTGCTGCATTTCCGAATTTCACAGAGAACAATATGTCGAAAGTTCAACTCATTTGTTGACAAAACGTCAACATACAACAAAGTCCGATTCGCAGTTAATGCTGCAAGATTTCAATCTAGAATACACCAGAAATCTGCCCCAAAACAAACGCTAGTATCCAGTTGCCGTAAATTTATATTAACAGGGAAAACCGGGCACAAGCCTTTGCAGTGATTTGATATTTTAATATATTTCTGAACAAGTCGGATGCCTTACATCAGCCGTCCCCAACCTTTCTGCGCCACGGCCCGAGTGTCACGCAAGACAACTTTTCCACGAACCGAAGCAGGGAGTCTGTGTCGTTCACATGCATAGCAAAAGAATAGACATGATCACGATAATCATTAAAATGAAGGGAAATATTTTTATTCTTTCTGTGCAACCAAATAGTCCACGACCCGATGGTCAATGTTCCACGGCCCAGTACCGATCCGCGACCCGGTGGTTGAGAACAGCTGCCTCACATAACATTCATGTGAAAGATTTAATGTGGCTATTTCAGAAAAGAAACCGAGATTTCAGTTAAATATTGGGTTTTGTATTATGATGCTGAACAAAAGTACCCCCGACCGCAACCTATCCTGTGTTCAAATTTCTAGAAAGGAATTTATCAAAAAAAATTATATGCAAATATATTTATCGAACAGTTTTGATCCAAACAACAATGAATTATAAAAAAAAAATACGTTTCGTTGTAGAAATGCTAAAAACAGTTTCCCAAAATAAATTATTCAAGTATGAGAAATCTTGCCCTTAAAGTGAACTGCAACGCGAAAATTGTGCTTCACTTTCGTTCTTAAGATTATGTCTATGAACAACAGAAATAAACTAAAGATTAGAAAGAAATTGTGCAGAAACTGAAGATTTGTATCGCCGTTCTTTTAAGCCAATATATTTACAACAATGTTAAGATGAAAATCAAGCAATTTTTTTTTAAAATTCTATTAAATACGTTTCCCAAAAATCGAAATTACAGTCTTAAAAAAATAAAGTAAGATTTATATCTGCGTTTAAAAATTCAATATACACGTTTTGTTGTAAATTTCTCATACCAATTATTTGACAAAATCAGTACATCATAAAGAATATATTACGAGCTTATTAAGAGTTGAGTTCTTTTGGGAACTTATCAGCAAAATCATTGCACTTGGAAGTTTAACCGAAAGGCAGGCAACCGAATAATGCACTCACAATTTGACTTTTTCTTTAGTTTGGAGTCTGGATTAAAATGCGTTGTTTATACGAACGAAATGACAATGTGCGTTAAAAATAGATTCGTGAATTGGGTAAATGAATTTTTATCAAAATTTACCTGTGCAATCTCAACTTCCAGTTAGAGTTTTTCTCTTTTAGAGAACTCGAATACACTAACAACGACCTATTTTCCTAACTTATTGATCGCATATTGCGTTTATATAAACTGAAATATTCTCGGTTCGTTACCCATAAAAAAAGATAACTATTCGCGAATATAGATGGGAACAGTTTTACTAAGTAAATCTCCATTCTACCTGTTCATATATATATATATATATATATATATATATATATATATATATGATGCGAGTGTGTAAACATTTCAGATAGAATAAAAGAACAATACCAACGCGTTTCATCCTCTGAGGGATTTTATAAAGACAAAGGTCAGGATTTTTTTTTGTAAGAAGTATTTAGATACAACAGCAAAAATGTTGTTTGCTTTTCAAAACTTTTTGTATAGGGAAGGCTCATAAATATATATCCCCTCAAGTCCATGAAATGGTCTGACTTCTCCGTTTGCCTGATGCAAAATAAAAATAAAATCATTACATATTCCTTGATGAAGTTTCTCGTCGGCTAAGATAAGTTTTCTTTTTGTCTTCTTTCATATATATATATGTGTGTGTGTGTGTGTGTGTGTGTGTGTGTGTGTGTGTGCGCGCGCGCACACACACACACACGCACAGAGTGTGATAGGTAAATTATTGCTAATTTTGCGCATGCACTTTATTTGTTTTAGCTTTTGTCAACTGCACAGTATAGTAGGGTCAGTTGGGCATCGTCGATTATAAAAAGTGTACTACAACGCAATTCATTCCGCTAGATATTTGGAAAGGGCATACTGTACTGCATTCGCGCCGGAAGCTCTAATATCAACATTTCAGGGTATTTTGTTGTCAATCTGATGTCAGGGTAGAGGATTCAAAAAGTGTTGCATGAATCTAATGGTGATTACGAATGTGGTTGAAGTGACTACAAGTGATGGCAATATTATGCCTCCATTCATTATTCTTCAAGGCCTCACACTCAACACGGAGGCCTACATAATATGCCCTGAGGAGGTAGTGTCGTCATGGCTCAAGAGGCTTGTTACTGGAAGACTCTGTCTCGCAACAAGACCGTGCACAATACCACACAAGCAGAACCTAGTAATGGCTCTCAGACAATTTCTGAGACCACATCACCCATTACATCTGGCGACCTAACTCCCCAGAATTGTAAACTCCTTGATTATTTTGTATGAGACGCAGCTGAGCGAAAGACCAACACAACTTTTTGTAAAGATGAACTGAAGATAAGGATTATGGCAGCTTTCCAAAACTTAAACAAGGAGACCGTTCAGAAGAGATGAATGAAATTCCAAAATCTTCTGGAGGCCATTGTTGGAGTTTTTGGCGATTTTATTGAACAAATTTACACTTTAGTATTTCAAGATATTTTTGTGTAATTTTGGTAACAATATCTTTTAAAATGAGATGTCAATATTATTTTCTCTTTTGCATAATTTAGACGACAATTTTACCATAAAAATTATATATATATATTAGCAGTATAGCTCGGCGTTGCTCGGGTGTGATGAAAGCTTTAAAACTAATCTATGGTCTTGGAGCTCAGACTCTTTGGACGTTGGCAGGAAAGACTAAAAAGCAATAGTTGTTTCCAGTTAAAGCGAAACCGTAAACTGAAAAAAAATAAATGGATGTAAGTCAAATTTTGAAGTTTGGTGAGAATCAGATAAAAATTGTGGATTTGTATAAAGGACATACAGACAGATAAACAGACACACACAAACATCTTATATATATATATATATATATATATATATATATATATATATATATATATATATATATTATCGATTTTCTACACTATTGTAAATACTGCAACCTTTAAACTTCTGAATATCATTTCTTATGTCTTTGTCTATGAGTGTATCAAATTTGATTAAAATCGGACCACTCCGTCTATAACCCGATTTTTCGATTATTGATTTTCGATATTTATCGGGGGTACCTCGACACAAAATCTAGCTAAGAACACTCGCAGACACTTATAGTACAACTGTGTAAATTTTCAAGAAAATGGGTTCAGCCGTTTCGGAGTCTATAGGTAACGGACACACACACACTCACTCACACACACATACACATACAGACAAAGTTCAATTTATAAAATAATTTTATATATATATTATAAATTATGTTTTAGAACATGTACATTATTTTTAATATTAATTTCATTAATTAAGGAGGAACATATATTAAAAAATAATGTACGTGTTCTAAAACATAATTTATAATAAATATTCACAGCTCTATACATCATATATCGAGCACTGTTTTAAATTAATGTTTTGGACGGAAAGAAATCTTTCTTCGTTCTGTACCCACTCGGATATATATATATATATAAAGAAACACAATTGTAGTTGTTAAATTCCAACAATATAACGTAAGATAAATGCATAAAAAAATGAAACCGAATCAATTCAAGTTCTACCCTCAAAAATGAAGGATCCTCAGGCTAAATACAATATTGATAGTGTGTCTTTATCTTGTTTTACGCTTTAAATATGGTGAACTTGTAAACCATGAGCGACACAAGATTAATTTTGAACCTGGCATGACGATCCTTCAAGCCGCATTGATTTTGGTTTTTATTCTTCCTTTATCTTATGCATTATGTATATATATATATATGGTAATGGAGAAATATGTATGCTTCCTACAGAGTGTAGCTATAGCAACCCCATCAAAGAAATTAGAAAAATACATAATAACAATAATAATATATTTTTATTTAACGAAATAGAAACATGTTTGAGAAAACATTTAAAAATGAATTTCTTTCATCTGCCTGCTGTTCCATATATATATATATATATATATATATATATATATATATATATATTTAGTATATCGAGGCAGCAAGTAATTTTCTAGACATATTCTATTAAATATAAGAGACAATGAATGTCTATTATGTTTAATCATGAGCCGTTCTAAACGTCGTATTTTTGCTTTAATTTCAGTTGAAAATAAAGACAAAAATTCTCCAACATTTGGATAATTATTTATTGGTTTTCTTCTAAGCTTTCGGCTCACATGAGCCATCTTCAGAGAGGTAGTTTAAACTGAAATATTATAAAATCCACCATCACCGACGATTTTATTTTGTGTTGACATCGTCAATCGTCGGTGATGGTGGATTATAATATTTCAGTTTAAACTACCTCTCTGAAGATGGCTCATGTGAGCCGAAAGCTTAGAAGAAAACCAATAAATAATTATCCAAATGTTGGAGAATTTTTGTCTTTATTTTCAACTGAAATTAAAGCAAAAATACGACGTTTAGAACGGCTCATGATTAAACATAATAGACATTCATTGTCTCTTATATTTAATAGAATATGTCTAGAATATATATATATATATATATATATATATATATATATATATATTACGTTTTGCTCGAAGTCAACAGACTTAAGAAAGGCGACAGGATATGGAAGACCTGCAGGTGCTGGTGTGGAGCAATCTATTGGAGTAGAGTTTACATACTCTTGCCCTGAATGCACATCGGGGTAGCCCACAGTTACGCTATTAGCCACTGCATATGCATATGATTGTCCTTGAAATGTAACAAACGTACTCTCAGCCAACCACCTATAACAATTACCAGTTTGATGCGCTGATGTAATAGTGTGTGCATTTGCATGCATATATATATATATATATATATATATATATATATATATATATATATTCTGAACATATACTGTTAAATTTAAGAGACAATGAATGTCTATTATATTTAATCATGAGCCGTTCTAAACATCGTATTTTGGCTTTAATTTCAGGTGAAAAAAAATTCTCCCACATTTGAATAATTTTATTTGTTAGTTCTAAGCTCACATGAGCCATCTTCAGAGAGGTTACAAGGACGTGAACACAAAGACATCCACCATCAGCGACGATTTTATCTTGTGTTGACATAAAACTCCGCTAAGCAACGGCAACAGTTGCCAAAAATAGCAAATACAGTTCGCAAATTTGTAATGCAGTTCTATGACGTCATACCGCGTGAGAGCTCGAAATGATAACAGAACCCATATATTTAAATGCAATGTAATGTGTTATGACCAGATTTAAACGTGATTTTATTAAGTGTGGGTTGTTTGGATTTAATGTAGATGGCCTCCAATGTTCTTTTGAGTGTGCTTATGAGTGAGGATTATTGTATTGTTGACTAAAATCTGTCTGATATTACCTACATGGTTATGTTTTTCTAAGAACTGTTGTTTAATTGTACTCTGATTAGAAAGATGACAAGTCTACGGGAGAACGTGGTTGTGACAAAGCCAATATATGCTGTGGGTTTATTAGTATCTCTGGTAAAAAAAATATCCAAATGTTGAAGAATGTTTGTCTTTATTTTCAACTGAAATTAAAGCCAAAATACGATGTTTAAAACGGCTCATGATTAAACACAATAGACATTCATTGTCTCATATTTAACAGTATATGTTTAGAAAATTATCTGCTGTCTCGATACACTATACATATATATATATATATATATATATATATATATATATATATATATATATATATATCTTCCACCGAACGCCCATAGCCCAGAGGTAGAAGAGGTAGAAACGCCGACTGACGCCAATTCGGTCGGGTTTCAATCCTGGGTTAAAAAGCAATCGGAGTCTAACCGTACTGATGAGCTGTGATACAGCGAAACAAATCTGTCTGCAGATGACAATATATATATACATATATATGTTTGTGTTTATATGTCCATCAGTGGATGTTACATATATGAATTCGTGTCAATACCCATATATTTATGCATGCATATGAATATTTTTGTATGGGTATATATGTGTCTGCATTCGTATATGCGTGCATGTATGCAGGGGTGTGTTAATATGTCTCTCTCTGCGTAGATCTATGTGGATCTTTTTAATTATTCCCCTTCAAGCATGGCGATAAAGTGCGGGGTGAAGGAAACAGAAAGGAAAATGAATAAAAAAACAGGATTTAAGAGAAACAGAAGACGGCTATCGTTGTATTTAAATTTTTGATTATCAGAGTTGAAAAGAAAACAAGAAGCGTGGTAAAAGAAACTACTAGGATAATACTTACGGTTACATCCAGTAATTACAATGCTGCAATCATGAGACCTAGCTGACAAACATAAAAAATTAAGATGAAAACATCCTGGATATAGTATTGGGTCGAAGGATACTCATAAAACCAAGGAGGTTTTTTTTGTTTTCGTTTTTTGGTTTTTGAGGGATTTTTTTGTTTTTTGTTTTTTGTTTTGTTTTTGTTTTTGTTTTTTGTTTTTTTTGTTTTGTTTTTTTGTTTTTTTTATTAATCAGTTCACTCCAAGGCTAGACTGCAACTAGTGCTCGAGTGTGAAAGCAAAGTCTGGGTACATGGGTTTATTGAAGAAAGAATAAAAGATGAACTGGATTTAAAAAGAAAGACAGTGGTAATTGACATTTCATTTAAATATTTGTAGATTATAGCTATTAGGTAAGCAAGTAAACGGAAGGGTATTCCACAATCGGAAAGTGCGAGGAAAGAAACTGTTGGAGTAGAAGTGGCAGTTACATTTAACTATCAGGTCTGTGCAAAAGTTTTGCCGGTTTGTAAAAGAGGCATTTTAAATCATTGTAATTTATTTTATGCATATTGTTATTACTTAAATATATCACCATGATTAATTTATAATTTTTTCTTTCAGATTATTAAAGCATCATTCATTTTTTTTTTTTTTTTTGCAATATTCTCACCCATGTTCTCCAGAGAACCTGCGACAATGTGTTTCTTGTTGCGAATCTTTGCTGTCACGATACCTTCGGACACCATTTTTGGGTAGGCTTGTCACAGGTGATGAGAAGTGCCATCTTGTCCCATCCTGCAAATTCTTTTCCTGACCTAGCTCCCTCGGATTATCACTTATTTAGAGGATTGCTAAACCATTTAGATGGTTTTAGGTTAACACCATGAGAGAAGATTGAACATGAGTTAGATTCATATTTCACATCAAAACCTAAAGAATTTTACAAATGAGGCATTTATAAGCTCGTTGACAGATGGAATTAAGTTATAGAGAGTAAAGGCTGTCATTGTTATGAATAAATTTTTTCAAAAACACACAGTTTTTCATTTTCAAAATGAAATTTTAAATCGGCAAAAACTTTTGCACCGACCTGATATTTCAACGGTAAAAGGGTGGGGCCTAGGGACCAATCTAGAAGCACGCTTAAATTCACATCGACGGGGCACCAGGGAACAAAAGATAAACTGTTATTGATAAATGATCACTTATAAACCAATCTATCCAGCAAATTGATAATCTTATTAATGTTAACAGATAAAAAATTCAGTCTTATAATTTTTCTACATGTTACTTAAAATAGTTTGATTTTTTATACCATTTTGATAAGTGTCGAATTTTTGGAATAAAAAAATGGAACATCGTCAGCAAAATGAACATCCTTCCATGCAAATCATAGATTGGATATATCAAAATCACACAAATACGACAATTTAAATATCTGGGTAGTGTTTTAACATCGAACGGAAAGTGTAGCAGTCAAATCCGAAGACGAAACAGCTAAACAGCTAAAAGTATTAAGAAACAGGAAGGTCTCCATATGCCAATGAATGCTAGACAATTTCTTCACAAATGAAGAAGGGACACAAAGCAATAGAAATGTGGTTCTACAGAAGGATGCTGAGAATACCATAGACCGAACATATGAGCAACGACGAAGTTTTAGAGAAAATGGAAACAAAAAGGATACTTATGTTTAACGTCAGGAAGGCTCAGCTGAAATTACTAGGATACATAATGAGGAAAGGGAGCTTGGAAAATCAAATACTCACAGGACAGTTTGAAAACAACGCATAACCTAACGAGCTTGTGTAGATGGATGGCAGAACAGTGTTTAGAAGTGATAACAAAATGACAATTTATTAACTGCTACAAAGGACAAAATATTGTGGCGATCGCCCCCACCCTGAAGGGACACAGGACATAGAACCAGAAGAAGATACAGAAATTATATCATCGAACTAGTTTCGATCATGAAATTCAATCACCAAACTGATTTTAAAAATTAATCATTTTGCAAAAGATTTCAACATTTCATTAAATGACAGCCTATAAACACAGAAAATATATGAAGAAAGTTGTAAAACTAGCGAAAGATCTACCATTCTTTAAGGTCATTTTTTTAATCGCATCACCCCGAGCAAGGCGGTAACGCCACTGATGTGCAGGGGGCTACGTAATAGTGAAAAGATTGGAAAAGATAAAGCTGGAAACCACATCCTAAACAGGGAACAAGGGATGAGCCTCTTAACCTGTTCATTTAAAAACCAAAATCAAAAATACCTTCCCATGTCAATGGCATAGTCTCCTCTAATTGTTCCAGGGGCTGATTCCAAAGGTTTAGTGGCTCCCATCATTGTACGACAAGTCCTGATAACTTCAGTGCCTTCCCTCAGATCATTGCAATATTATTATCAATATATGCAAAGTCTGACGAAAATTGTTTCCAAACAATCAAAAGGCTTGTGTGAGAAACAATGGCGTCAGAAAATTCTTTTTTTTTAGAAAAATGTTTGTTGTGTTTGCAATTTTCCTTTTGCAAAAAAGACTATTAATTTTTTTTTAATTTTTTTTTTCATATTTTTCTTTGCCCATTTCTCTTTATTTCCCTCTGAAATTCTCATCCATTTCTTCTTTTCCATTCTTCATCCTTTCTTTCGCTTTACTTGTTCTTTTTTCTTGCTTCACTACAGCATTTTTCTTTCTTTCTCTTTCTTTCTCTCATTCAATAGCTCTTTCTATTCTCATTTTTTTTAATCATATCACCCCGAGCAAGGCGGTAACGTCACTGATGTGCAGGGGGCTATATAGGAGTGAAAAGATTGGAAAAGAGAAAACCGGAAACCGCATCCTAAACAGGAAACAAGGGATGAGCCTCTTCAGCTGTTCAATAGACGTTGGTGGAGCATGAACCGGGCGATAATGTAGTCTATCTAGTTATTTTGTTTATTTTTAGCTGTAAAACAGGGTAAATATTTCTATCAGTAGGGAATGGGCTAAAATTGATGATTAGGTTAAGAAATTCAAAAGGAGAAAAATTACTTTTACAATTGCTGTTGATGATGATGATGATGATGATGATGATGGCAACAATAATACTCAATGTCAAGTCATAATGCATTCTCACATGAGTAAATGCAAGCTCTACCTTTTCTACTTTTCCACATACTAATCATAATGATGTGCGTTGTGGCGTAACGCATATAGTCTAGGGATGAGAAATCGAACATCCGAGTTCCAGTTGAACATCCGAACTCCAGTTGAACTCGCTGCATTCACCTACACGTAAATACCCTTGGGAAAGGTATTAATCCATCTCTTCCCCCGACCATGTATTAAATAGTAAGTCAGATTGAGTTCTTTAGTCTTGACTGGCAACCGATCTACCGCTAAAAGCAATGGCAACCTACTGCGGGAAAATGAATGTCTATTATGTTCAACCAGGAGCCGCTCCAAACACAATATTTTGGTCCCAATTCCATTCTCGCTGATACTCTCTCTCTCTCTCTCTCTCTCTCTTTCCTTTGCCTCTTTTGCTCAGTCCCGGCTACACAATTTCTCTCTCGATCAGATTCTACATTCTTTATTTTTCGCTTCACTTTTCCTTTATGTTATTTTTCTTTGTCCATCTTTCGTTCCCCCCCGCCTTCTTTCTTTACTTCTTATTTACTGTTTCTTTATTTATTTTTAGTTGTTAATTTAAATTTATTTCTGTCTATATGATGTGCGTCTATTAATCCGTTGGTGAAGATGAGCGTTTGTTCACTTTCTGGCAACCAACGGGGACGAAGGCGGTACTCATTAATGAAATACCTGTCACCAATACAAGCCAATTGAGCAACTTTGTGACATTCGTCTTCTGTCATCGCGGCCAATTCCTCTTTGATTTGTTCATCCATGCAATGATACCGTGCCTCCCTCACTATATATATATATATATATATATATATATTTCTTCATTTGGCGCGCTGTTTTAATTGCCTTCTATGTTTCTACCCGTTTTATTTTTACTGCCTTCTCTCTCTCTATCTCTCTCGCTCTCGCTCTTTCACTTTGTTCATTTTCCGTCTGTTCTTTTGTTTTCCTTTCCTTCTTCCTTTTGACTTCTCTCTCTCTCTTTCTCTCTCTCTCTCTCTCTCTCTATATATATATATATATATATATATAGAGAGAGAGAGAGAGAGATATATATATATGTGTGTGTGTGTGTGTGTGTGTGTATGAGAGAGAGAGGGGGGAATGACATTTCTTTCAACTCTGTTTCTTTTTCTTTTTCCTTCTCTCTTTCTCTCTCAATCTCACCTCTTATCTGAAAATCTTCATTTTTCACCTTTGCTTTTCTTTTATTTTCACTCTCTCTCTCTCTCTCTCTCTCTCTCTCTCTCTCTCTCTCTATATATATATATATATATATATATATATATATATCTTGCTTTATTCTACTAACAAGTAGACTGTCTTGTCCTCCAGACAGTAAACTCACCTTCGTCTTAATGAGTTATCTTGTCCAAATCAAGTTGCACTTCTCTTTACCGATTTACCATCGACCATTCGTCGTTATAACGGCCGTTGTCTTTGTCGTCAGCATAGTCTTCTGCTTCCTGTAACCATGACTGCTGTCAGCCTACCGGCCCACCTTGCCTTTTGCTTTCCGTTTTAAAGTAGATTGCTAGAGAATATCGCTGGTCGGCCGGTCATCATTTTTCTTCATCATCGTTTACCATTCTGATCTCTCCCGCTGTCACTACTCTGGTCATTGGTGTCCTGATCGCTCGGAGGCCGGCATTCTTTAGCCTCTCCTCTGATTCGTTTCCTCACTCTTTGCTATTAGCTGCAACGTTACCTTCATCCGTTTTACAAATCTCTCTTCGACAGCGAATCACCCGTACTCAATTTATCTTCATTTTCATCTTACAATTTCCTTATTACTGTCTCTCTGTGTTCATTTAATTGCACACAATCTCTTTCTGCCCTTGTCACAACGACTTAATCTGTTCACCCCCGCATTCTGGTCTTTACCAAGTTTTCTTTTCCTCTTTTATTTTCTTTCCTTTATTTTTTTCTTTTTCTAATTTTCTCTTCTTTTTGTCGTCTTTTTTCCTCTTATCTAAAAGTGTCTTCTTATTTTTTAGCCTCTTTTTCTTTTCTTTTTTAGCCGTATTTCCTCTTCCTTTTTTTAGCTTCTTTTTCCTTTCTTTTTTAGCCATATTTCCTCTTCTTTTTTTAGCCCCTTTTTCTCTTCTTTTTTTTTTCTTGTTAAGGTTCTTCCTATTTTCTTCCCCTTTCTTTTTTCGCTTCAGTTTTTCTTTCTCATTCTCTTTAATTTCCCTATTTTTCGTTTCTTCCTTTTTCTTTAATTTTTCTTTTCTTCTTCTCTCTCAACTTCATTCTTTGTATTTTAGCTCTTCTGCTTTTTCTATCTTTTCTTGTTTCATTCATTTCTTTCTTTTTCTTTTGTTTCTCTTCACATTTACTTTTTCTTTATTTATTTTTCTTTCTTTCATTTTCTGTTTTCCTTTTTTCTTTCTTTCTTTTTCTGTTTTCCTTTTTTCTTTCTTTCTTTTTCTGTTTTCCTTTTTTCTTTCTTTCTTTTTTCTTTCTTTTTTCTTTCTTTCTTTCTTTCTTTTTCTTTCAATTTACCTGGAAGCATCTGTCATTCTTACTCTATCTTTTATTCTTTACATATCTCTTTCGGGCACTCTATCCTTTCGCACAAGTTCTCTTTCTTAACCTATACCTCTTCATTTATGGTTTCCAATTTGCCCCCTCACTCTCTCTTTATTTATTTCTCTCTCTTTTCCTCGCTCAATTACATTTGAACGCATATACTTACATATACATATACGTGTATGCATGCAAACTTATCCGAGATGAGTAAAGATTTGAAATCATTATTTTACTCAAATAACTCGATTTTTGATAGACGAATCTCTTTCGATAATCCTATCATCATTGCAATCGACGTTTTTATTAACCACTTTCCATGTTTTCCACGGAACGCAAAACTCCTGATTTAACCAATTAACTGCAATCATTAAACTCTAAGCTATACTTGTCCTTCCAGTTACCAAACACGAACACTTGAAACATCCCAAGTCTCCTAAAGTATTCTTTGACGATCCAATCGTCCGTTCAGACCAAATTAACTCGACCAAAACTATTTTCTTTCTTGTCTCTCTTTCTGGACTGATCTGAAATTTCCCAAGCGCTGTTGGTGCAAGCATTTTTACCCTCGACAATTCGCTCAGATGTTCCTTAATTAATGCATCAATTAATTGAGCACTTCGTGACCTTATTGGAAACAGATTGCTACCACTCATTCATCAAAAAGTCCAACGTAGATTGGCATCAACTGTTTCTTTGTTATCTACTCGTCTAATCTAATCTAAATAAATTATAGAAACAATATAGATTTTTCTCAAAGTTTGAATTCAATTGAACGATTGAGATTAAGACGGACAATGTTAAATTTTGATATTTTCAAGTTTCTAGCGGCGAAAATAAAAAAAAACGTTCAGTTTGAAGACTTTCAAATTAATACATACCGCGAAACAATTATAAAATAACACTGAACTGTTATTTTGTAAATTTTATATTAACTTCGTGAGATTTTTTCTTTTCTGACTAATATTTCAATTTGCTGGAAAAAGGAAATTGTATTACATTATGAATAGATCAAAATAATCGTATCTAAACTTATTTATAAATGAAACTTTGTGTGTGTGTGTCTGTGTGTGTGTGTCCGTTACCTATAGACTCCGAAACAGATGAACCGATTTTCTTGAAAATTTACACAGTTGTAGTATAAGCGTCTGCGAATGTTCTTATCTAGGTTTTGTGTCGAGGTACCCCCGATAAATATCGAAAATCGATAATCGAAAAAGTCGTGTTATAGAAGGAGTGGTCCGATTTTAATCAAATTTGTGATACACTCATAGACAATGACATAAGAAACGATATTCAGAAGTTTCAATGTTGCAGTTCTTACAATATTGCAGAAAATCGATAATATATATAAAGGCAAGATGTTTGTGTGTGTGTGTCTGTTTATCTGCCTGTATGTCTGAATTTTTTCAGCCCATTTAATTTAGTTTTTGCTTCGGGTTTGGCTCTAAGTAGGTATAATTATAGTTCTTAGTCTCAGCCATGATACCATTTACTTTGAGGACTTATTTAGCCTTTAAAATTCAGTTTACGATGAAAAAAACTTATTTGATATCGATACTAGGAAATCAAAATTTGACTTACATTCATTCATTTTTCTTTCAGTCTACGGTTTCGCTTTAACTGGAAACAACTATTGCTTTTTAGTCTTTTGTGCCAACGTCCAAAGAGTCTGAACTCCAGGACCATGGAGCTCAGACTTTCATTACACTCGAGCAACGCCGAGCTATACTGCTAGTTATATTATATTAACTAGAAAGAGCAGTCAAAGACCACAAACCTTCGCCAAGGCAAGACCGACATAATCTTGGTGATTAGCAAGCGATTATTATTAAAATGAGAAAGTACTACAATGAACTAGACTGCTCTCAAGAATGAAAATACAAAAAATGAACTCCCTCTCAAAATTAAATGCACTCTTAAAATGGGACAGGGGAGGTAATGCGGTAGTTAAAGTGATCTACGGAAGGTAATTCAGTATTTGGTTTTTGAAAGGCAAAAAATAAAAATAAATTTTATAAATAACCCAGAAACTTTATCCCGTACCATATCGAAACCAAAATGTAATAATTTTGTGTCAGTCATGAGACTAACTATCCCTAAAAGTTTCTCATCCGAATTCTACTTGATTCCATCCGAATCGCTGCTTGGTTTCAGGGGAAAAAGAATGAAAGAAAAACGATAAAAGTCTGTAACGCCTTCTGGACGTTACATGCTTTTAAAAAATGGACTATTCCGTTTTGATTGCATAAGACGGAAAAAGACATATAGAAAACGCGTGAGAAGACTTAAAAGACATACAGAGACGCTCTTTGGTTTCATTGATAAAAAGAAAGAAAATAAGAAAGAAATGTTTCACGTCCTATGCCAGTACCTCATAAATAACAGATCAAAGAAAATAAGATAATGAAAGAAAGAAGGGACGATAAAAGTGTTTACGTCTATTTCAGTGAAATGGAAAAAAAGTTGTCAATATAATTTTTTTCATTTGTACTCACTTCTTAAAATAACGACCATCATTCATATTTACGGTTTTTATTGCAATATTTTGTTTAGGTTATTAATCTCAAATATGCAGCAATGCAATAGGGAAATTTCTAAGGATATATTATTGTCGAAGAATTCGCCATGGGCCTATTCAATCAGTAACTGAATAATCAATAGTCATCAGATTAAGATTTATATTTCAAATAGCCGTGAAATTTACTATTAACAATTTGCTTGTCAATCCATTAGCATGAACGTTACGCTATGGCAATGCCTCATAAATAATGAATTGTTGCACTTTGATTGCACGGAAAGACGGAAAAGACATATCAGAGACGCTACTTGGTTTCATAGAGAAAAAGAAATGAAGAACTATTTAACATCTTCTAATACCTCATAAATAATGGATTATTCCGTTTTGATCGCGTGAGAAGACGGAAAAGACATATAGAGACGCTCTTTGGTTTCATTGATAAAAAGAAAGAAAATAAGAAAGAAATGTTTCACGTCCTATGCCAGTACCTCATAAATAATAGATCATCCCGAATAAATTACGTAGAAAGAGGAAGAAGACATACCAGAAACGCTACTTGGTTTCAGAGAGAATATTAAAGAACGAAATAAAGACAGAAAGAGAGGAACATAGTAGTATTTAACGTGTTTTAGTGAAATGGAAAAAGTGTCAAATATTTTTATTTGAACCTCTTTAACTTAAAATAACGACCAGCGTTCATGTTTATTATTGTTCATGCAATATTGCGGTGCGAGGAGGGAATTTCTACGAGTATTTTATTATCGTAGAACTCGACATAAGCTTATTCAATCATTATCTTAAGAATTAATATTCATCGAAAAATTCAAATAGAAAAACCGTAAAATAATAATTCGAGTGAAAGCATCGAGAGTTCAAGTACAATTTATGATACTGTGAATGGAAATACATTTTTATTTAAATTTAAAAAAGTTAAAACTGGTTCAATATTCTTTTTCTCTTCATTGTGTGTAACTTTTTTCCTTTTCAAACAGAAATAGAAAATCGGAATTACAACACGTTTAATTACATACATTTTTTTATTTTTTTTTTTAATCATATCACCCCGAGCAAGGCGGTAACGCCACTGATGCGCAGGGGGCTACGTAAGGGTAAAAAGAATGGAAAAGAGAAAGCCGGAAACCACATCCTAAACAGGAAACAAAGGATGAGCTTCTTCACCTGTTCAATAGATGTGGGTGGAGTGTGAACCGGGCGATAGTTTACTCTATCTACTGCAATTGAAAAAAAAATTGGAATAAGGAAAAGAGTGAAAAGATTGGAAAAGAGAAAACCGGAAACCGCATCCTAAACAGGAAACAAGGGATGAGCCTCTTCACCTGTTCAATAGATGTGGGTGGAGTGTGAACCGGGCGACAGTTTAGTCTATCTACTGCAATTGAAAAAAAAATTGGAATAAGGAAAAGAGTGAAAAGATTGGAAAAGAGAAAACCGGAAACCGCATCCTAAACAGGAAACAAGGGATGAGCCTCTTCACCTGTTCAATAGATGTGGGTGGAGTGTGAACCGGGCGATAGTTTAGTCTATCTACTGCAATTGAAAAAAAAATTGGAATAAGGAAAAGAGTGAAAAGATTGGAAAAGAGAAAACCGGAAACCGCATCCTAAACAGGAAACAAGGGATGAGCCTCTTCACCTGTTCAATAGATGTGGGTGGAGTGTGAACCGGGCGATAGTTTAGTCTATCTACTCCAATTAGTCTATCTACTCCAATATCTATACAGAATAAGCAACACGCGCTACAAATTAACAAAAGTTACAGAAAAAGAAACAAAGACAATATGTATATGTATGCGTTTGTATATATATAGATTAGACTCTCCTAGCATGTTTGACTAATGAGGGTAAAGCAATTCAGTGTTCAGAACCGAAAAGCCAGTACTAATCACACATATGATATTGGTAAAGGATATTGTGTAGAACCAACCAAACCTTTTTGAAGAGCCGAATACATAGAACTGGTACGTATAGTGTGTTACAAAGTCTACAAACGAACTGCCTCGGGTTTTGAATTCAGAGTTGTCCTTTGTCTTGATTATAAGACTCAGTCAGCCCTGCTATTTTCACAGTCATGTATATACACTAGCGGCCATAATTATTAGGTCAACCCTGTGTTTTAAAAAATGATGTATTTCATACTATTTTTTAGTATTTATTGTCAAGTGAATAATTGTAATGAAAATAAAATGGTTCTTTTGTTAATACTGCACAATAACATGTGCATCAAATGAATTTATAAATATTTAATAATTACCTATATTGCAGCTTTATCAATGAAAGAATGAAGAAAATTTAGGGTGATTCGGACGAGTTCATCTTTGCTAAACATTATCACAACTCTACACTATATATATATATATATATATATATATATATATATATATATATATATATATATATATAATCCGACGTTTTAGACTCATGCAGTATGTGACTATCCGGCTCATAAACTGAACGCGTTTCAATTTGAATTAGATATTAGCGTTCCTTAGTTAAGGTCGTTATAAATAGTAAATTGGGTGCGTAAATATTTTTATTTGTTAAAGGTATAATTTCGTTAGGTTAATAGCAAAATCCACGAATAGAAAAGGGTACTAAATCGTGGGAGAAAAAAAATTATATTTTAAGGCCCAATATTGTTAACCCTACGTTGAAGAGGACGTCACTAGTTTGTTTATATTACGGACAAAGCTTTTGATTGGGTATTTTTTAAAGAATAAAAACAAAAAAATGATTAAAATATTACAATAAAAGAGTAGGAAAATAAAAGTAAGAAAATTATATATATATATATATATATATATATATATATATATATGTGTGTGTGTGTGTGTGTGTGTGTGTGTGTGTGTGTGTGGTCATCCGCAGACAGATCTGTTTTGCTGTATCAAAGCTCATCAGTACTGTTATAAATCCGATTACTGTTTCGCTGTATCACAGTTCATCAGTGTAGCTAGATATCCACTTGCTTCCAGCCGGGATCGAAAATCGACACATTTGTATATATATATATATATATATATATATATATATATATATATATTGTAAGGAAGTTATATGCCACGTAGATTTTAAACCCACTGTTCAAGCATTTATTTTCATAAAGAGTGCTCAATACAAAGTAGAGCTTTATATTGTAATGGTTGTTACAATAGTTTATAAAAGCATAGTATCACTACACAAAAATCCTTATCTTTCAAAGCATAAGTGCCCTTCTTCTGGTGATAAGTGGAAATGAAAAATAAATGGTGAAAACTATTCATTCCTGGGAATGTGATATGTAAGTGATGTGTGGGATGGGAATTTAGTATGTCTACGCCGGTCAGTCAGCAGTTTATAACCATAGAGATACAGCTTTGGGTTAGGAGAGGGAGGCGAGGTAATTTAGTTTTGGACAGGTCACGTTTTAGTTTTGTCTAGGTAATTCTTATATTGGGATGTTGGGGTTTTTTTTTAAAATGGTAGACACTTTTTTATTTTACTACTACATATGAGTAGATGAAATAGAGTGACTTTTTAGCGTTGTATGGGATTATTTTTTTATTGATATATAATTCGTTTTTTTTTATTTTGTGGATTAAACATGGATACTAATTACCTTTTGGAGAAGATTATTTTATGTGAATGAGCTATTTTTTGGTTAATTAAATTTTAACGAAAAATATTTTCCATGTTTACATAACACTTCTAATTCATCCCTACGGTTCAATAGTTCGCCATTGTTGGGGTACTTTAGAATGTGCAGCTTTTCACTTAAGCATAAAGGGCAGATGTCGTTAAGCGAGTTACGGGTTCTAGTTTTTTTCCAGGATTTACTATTTTACTTTGGGTATTTTTTTTGTGTGTATCCTTTAATTTCCAAAATTACGTAGAAAGGTATGTTTGGTTTCGATACATGTTGTTTTTTAATAAAGTTAAGTGCATGTACCAGCGCTGCTTAAAGGTGTTCTTTGTAGATCCGATGTAGACAATTTATTTACAGTTGGGTTTTCAATTGATGTTATATTGCATTGATAGACAATTGAATTTATTTTACACCTATTTTGTAGTGGGCAATTATTGGGGTTTCTACAATTTCATAAGTTTTTATTGTTCTTCCTTATTATTTTGGTAGTTATTTTTATTTTGATCAACGTGCTGATTTAAGATATAATTATTATTATTTAAAATTATTTTTTAAGGTTATTTGTGCGACTATAACTTAGTTTAAGTGTATTTTTGTTAAAAATTTTACTTAGAGGGTTGTTAGTGGGGAAGTGTTTTTTAATTAAATTGAGGAAACTTCTGCCCTAACTTGGTATTTACCATTTGGTTGAAAGGAGGTATGTACCAAATGATTTTTCTATTTCTATTTTTCCTGTTATGGTTCATAGTTTGTTATATACTTGATGTAGTCACGTTTTAGGGACTTATTGTAAAGACTTTTATGTTTGTTAAATATTTCTTCACTGGAAGAGTTTCTACTAATTCTATATTTTATGGAGGAGGGTATATGTTTGATTATACTTGGGGGTGATTTGACTTTGGGTAGATGTATAATGGATATTCGTTGGGTTTCATGTCTGGTTAGTAATTATTATTTACTAAGTCAAGCGTTACATCCAGGAAGTTTACTACTTTCAAAATAATGTTGACTATTACTTTTAAACTTTTGAATTCTCTGTGGATAAGTTTTCTTATATTGTCAGTTTTAAAATGTGTAGAATTTTGTACTAACATAAGACCATCATCTCTATATAACCCTATGTATTTTGTGTTTATGTCATGATGTGCAGTAAGATTGTATAGCGCAAATAAGCCAATGAGATAATGAGTTATTGTTTGCTTTTTTATAATTTTTTTTGTTAAATTTTTTTAATCTGATGCTGAAATTTTGTAGAAATTGGCAGTTTTGTCTGACTTGACTAAGAGTTTGTCTGATGTTTTTATGTTTGAAATAACATGGTCTAGGTGTATTTGGAATTTATTTTTTCTTTTGTCAAAGGAGATGTTTTTGATTGGTTGGAATAAATCGTTTTCAAAGCCAGATAATTTTTCAATTGCGGGTGCAATTTTTTTTTCTTTTGCTTTTAAATCCATAAAGTTCAGGGTTGTTGCATGTCTTGACCTTACAAAGGAATAAATGAACTTTCAATCTCATCCTTCTAATTAAAACCTCTGTTTTATGGATAAGTTTTTCAAAATATTCCCGTTTGTTTGGGTTGGGAATGTTTTTTAGTGAGATTCCGAAATTTGTTTTTTCTATTGTTGGTTTGAGGAATAAAGATAAATGTAGATAGTGCTCTACCAAGGTGGGAGCTGTATATTCCAAGGAAGTTTTAAACCCACTGTTCAACATTTACTTTTATAAAGAGTGCTCGATACAAAGTAGAGCTTTATATATATATATATATATATATATATATATATATATATATATATATATATATATTGAATAAAGAAATAGGGTTGTTCCAACAAGAGAAATTGGCAGAGAATGAAAAGTGTGAGAAGCCGTGAACGTTTTCTTTAAAGTGTATAGTTATTGTTTTAGTTATTATACATGTTATGGTACATTAAGTGTCCATAATGGTGTTTGTGACGCTACACGTGTTTCGAGTCTAAAATTTCTGGCTTTACTTATCGAGTTCCTTTTGTTTCTGATGTCCAACTTGTTGTTTTATAAATAAGTAAGTAGAAAAATAAATAAATAAAATCAGTGAAATAAAATAAAATAAGATAAATAAATCTAATGTTGGCACGTTGAATGGTCAGTGTTTTTTTTTGTTTTTTTTACATCAGCACGTGTATAAATGAATAAACAGATAAATAAATAAACAGATGAATGAATCAAGTGCTTATCCCAATTTTAAGTGATTTTGGTCTGGGGTTACTTTTTTAGTATGTTAAAATAATCTTCTAGTCGCCTTTGCTTATCTATCATTCTTTTCATCGGTCAGGTGGTTGTTCTTTATTGATTTGACGGTGTTTTGAATTTGGTGTGTGTGGGGGGTGTTTCTTCATTTCAAATACCATTATGGACACTTAATGTATCATAACATGTATAATAACAAATAACAAAAACAATAAATATACACTTTAAAGAAAGCGTTTACGGCTTTTATTATATATATATATATATATATATATATATATAAGCTTGTATGTGGATGACTAATAAAAATATATATATATGTGTGTGTGTGTGTGTGTGTGTGTGTGTGTGTGTGTGTGTGTGTGTGTGTGCACGCGCGCGCGCGCGCGTGTGTGTGTGTGTGTGTGTGTGTGTGTGTGTGTGTAAAGGCTCTAATATATCTATACATAATACTTTCTGGTTTCGCTGTGTTTATTTATATTACAACGAACACAGCGTATCTCTTTTTCTCGATAGATAGATAAATAGATAGATAGATAGATAGATAGATAGATAGATAGATAGATAGATGTGTGTGTGTGTGTGTGTGTGTGTGTGTGTGTGTGTGCGCGCGCGCGAGCAAAAACATGCAGACAGATATTTTCTAGCTACAGATCGTCGAGTCTGATAAGGTAATTTGGTAATTTAATTTTATAGCTGCATCTTATCCTCAAAGATCCTAATGCGTTTCCCTTATACACAGTTTTGTCTATTATTTTGTACCAGAAGAAGTCGAAAGCAACAGACGTTCGGCGAAATGCGTCGTTTATTGCTTGTGCACTATTGATCATTTCCTTCACTTTTGTTTCGGATACTATTATGCATCCTACAAACAAAATAGATTTTATCTACACTGTGACTAGACTGGGGAAGTCGAAAGCAATTTAATGGAAACTGTCAAGGTAAGTTTTCATTGCAATCTGATGCCAAATATCAGGAGAGGCAATGGTTTTGGCGCCAAAATTTTTTTATTTTTTCCCACGCGTCGATTTTCATCCTGTGTAGAGGTAATGTTAATTTTTTTTTTTTTGTCATGAACATTTTTTTAATATTTTTGAATTTTATTTTTTGAATTTTGCTCGTAGATTAAGCATTTTTTACACTTATGTTCACTTGGCGCAAGGCCTAAGAGACCCTGAAGGTAGTAGGTTATGTACATAAGAAAAAGCGATAACAAATTCAATTTATGAGATTATGTAGGAGAAATAACGTTTGATCCTAGACTAGGTTAAGATTATAGTGATCGGGAAAGCATCTTATTGGGAGTTTTTTCCAACGGGATTTTTCCCGCTTTTTGCAATCGTAACCTCGTTTATTTTTATGTGTTTATATATTTCTATTCGTATTTTTTGAGACCAACGAAAGCGTTTTGTTTTCAAGTATTACTAATTAAATAGATTGCATGAAAGCAAGACTGTTATAATGGGTATCTACCACAGAGTAACTGTTTAAAAAAAACTCAACTGACAGACTATTATTAATGTTATGAATTTCATCTTCAATTGAAACAAAACTAATATGCCTTTTTTTCATTTAAGTATTTTCGTTTTGTTATTATTATGTTGTCATTTTTCATCATAATTTGATTTCTGCTATGGTCGCACTACCTACCAAGTCTGCAGGAAGATCTAAGGCAGGTCGTGGCATGTTGTTATGGCTCCAGTCTATGTTTTTTTTTCTTTGCTATTATCCCTAGCGTTACATAGACAAAATTTTCCTTAGTGTGTGGGCTGTACTTAAGATAATTTTTTGTATATCTCTTAAGCTGACGTTTCCAGGGATTCTTTCAATGTGTTGTTTTGTTCCATTTTTTATCATTCCAAATTATTATTATTATTATTATTATTATTATTATTATTATTATTATTATTATTGAGCTATCTTTCAGTTCACTGTAAGACTGCTTGCCTGAAAAATAAACTTTATCTTCCAGAAATACGCTGGTCAACCTTTTTTTGGCGAAACCTTTGCTTAGATAGATAGATAGATAGATAGATAGATAGATAGATAGATAGATATGAAATGACTGAAATAGATAGATAGATAGATAGATAGATAGATAGATAGATAGATAGATATGAAATGACTGAAATAGATAGATAGATAGATAGATAGATAGATAGATAGATAGATAGATAGATAGATAGATAGATAGATATGAAATTACTGAGATAGATAGATAGGACCGATAATTTTTCTAAAATCTTCCTTGTCTCTTTCATAGCTTATTTATGGTTTCATTTTCTGAATTCATTTGTTGTATATTCAAATCCTCCCCAGTATGAAATACCTCAACCACATATATTTCCAAGCTATAATTGGCCACTTAGCGTTCTTTCTGAGGTTTATAATAATTATACCCAAGACATTTGGTAATTATTTAATAGAGGGCAAATTCCGATGTTTGAAAAAAGTTCACATTTTTAGTGAGAGAGAGAGAAAGGCTGAAGGAAAATTTATCTTAACCGACGCGTTTTGTCCTTTGATTTTATCAAGGCAAATGCAAGGATTTTATTTTATAACAAGTATTTATATACAAGAGCAAAACACTTATTGGTTTTTCAAAATGTTTTAGTCTGGGAATGCTCATAAATATTCATAATGTTGACTAAAATGCCAGTCCATCTATGGTGCGCACGAAGTGATACAACTCATTCTTTAATAAACGAAATTAAGAAAGTGATGTATTTGAAATTTTTCTTGTGCAAATTATTAAGTTTGAGATTAATTTGTGTGTAATATATTTTGAATAGCACTGGGTCATGGCTTTAACCGTCTTCTATTAAGTTTTTAACTGTTTGCTAGTCATGTATCTTGGAGGAAAGTAATGATTCTTTCAGGAATGTGAAATGGACAGGACGAAACGCGTCAGCTAAGATAAGTTTCCCAATATACGGTATCTGAATTTTTTAACCCCCTATATATATATACTCTAGAAAACGTTTTAGATATTCTACAATTTCATGGGTAATATGTATTTCGCAGTAAACCTGCTGCTTCGTCAGACCCAAAAGATCATTTAGGTCTGACGAGCAGCAGCTTTGCTGTGAAATACGTATTACCCATGAAATTGTTGAATATCTAAAAAAATTTTCTACATTATACTACTCTGTTAAATAAATAAATTTAACATTGAATTCGTCTCTATCGGAATTTGCCTGATGTAAATACCAAATATTCTACGTTATATATACATACATATGTGTGTGTGTGTGTGTGTGTGTGTGTGTGTGTGTGTGTGTGTGTGTGTGTGTGAAACAACATTTCTTTCAAACATTTTTTCATTAAATACGTGCGACAAGGAAGATTTAATTTAGTTTTCATTAAGTTTTTCCAGCATCCTTACGTTCTTCCATTTTGTAGGAGCAAGTTCTATAATTTTTATTGTTCCAAAGGCTTTCAGTCACTTCTGTAGCCATTTTCAAAACGTGTTTTGTTGTCGTCGTTGCTTTTGTCGTTGTTATTTTTTCCTCGTGTTTTAACTGTTACATCGTAATTTATTTTGTGTTATTTTGAATAACAGCTTTCATTTTAAGCCTTCACGTGTTGTATGTAGCTGGAATTGGCGTAAGCATCTTTCTATTTTTCAAAATAATTTTTGACAATCCATTCCCACAATTAAATAATGTGACGTTGATAGAAAAAGAAAAATGTTTCATACACAGGACCTCGCTCATAGCGAGATGTTTCTGATAATGTTATTTATATAGGATTCCAATGTTTCGAACCATAATTTTTCTTAATGGTTCTTGTAAGTTATAGGTAGATAGATTTTTTTAATAGCACTTGGGTTTGATAAGTGACACGTGAGGCGTCTCATCAAGGAGGTGGTAGTATGTCCAATATAGGTAATTGATTTCTGACAAGAAACACAATCTAGTATTGGGAAGTGAAATTAATACACTATGTTGGTCATCGCTAGTTTAGATGTGATGGGGTTATTTTGATTAGTGTCAAGGTTTGCAGTATTCTATTTTCTGTAATATATCATAAATTTTACGTTTTTCAGGAATCACAGCAGAAATATGGTGCTTAATGATTCTTCGTATAGCGACTTCGTCCTGCTTATAATTATTGTGCCTCTGGTTGTAGTAAAATATGTTCATGTTTTGTTGTGTGGTAGCTTTATTACTGCTGCCTTGAATCTTTGTAAGAATAATTGTATTTGTTTCTCAATGATGAACTTATTGTTGACTAATATTTGTTTTATGTGTTTTAGTTCGCTCAGAAATATTCTTTGGAAAGAGGGATTTTGGTGTTCTCTGTTTAAAAAGTTTGTTATCACTGCAGATTTTATATCTTTACCAGCATTGTCTATCATAATTTTTGTACTAGTGGGTTTTATTGTACTAGTGGGTTTTATTCAGGTTTGTGATAAATACTTTTTACTTATTTTTTATTTTTATATCAACATCAAGAAATTGTATTTTTTTTTGTTAACCATGAGTTCATATGTAAATTTTAGCGTTGAGTTCTTTCAAAAATTGGTTTTAGATTTATAATTTCTTTGGTCCTGGGTATGACAATAAACTGCATCTGGAATCAAGACCTCTGATTGCGAAGTTGTGAGAAGCATGGAACCACCTCTTAATTGCTGTTTTCCCCAGGTCCACCCTGACCCGGGGTGATAACATCTGTTAGGATCCCAACTATGGGCAAATAGTCAAAAAACTGTGAAAGTATAAAAAAAACTTTTATAGTTAAAATTCCAGGAATACATTTTATAAAAAAATATATGATCAGTAATATATTTTTAAAGAACAAAATATTATCAACAATAAATCTTTGGGGGAAAACAATATTACCAGCAATAAATTTTTTAAGGAAAACAATATTACTAGCAATAAATTTTTTTAAGGAAAAAAATATCACCAGCAATAAATTTTTAAGGAAAAAATATTACCGGCAATAATTATTTTTAAGGAAAAAAATACATATCAGCAATACATTTGAATCTCTACAAAAACCACTTTACAAAAATACATCAAAGAAAGCTGATCTACAAACTTATTTCTTACAATGAATATATATTCTATTTATACTAATCTCTTGTAAAAATTTTGTTGGCATTAAATAACTCATTGAGGTTGATATGCCATAAACCAAATGAAACTATAATTTCGCCCTCATTTTTTATTTAATTTTTTTTTTAATTTTTATTTTTGTGGAGATATTTGGCTTCTCAGTTGTTTTAATTACATTGTTTTCAATATAAGACATAAAAAGAGAAAGCATGGCCTAATTGGTTTCCCATACTGACATCATTAGTTTGGATGCAGATGTTGTCATTATGATCAGAAAATGGGGTCTTCGTGGTACAGGTGATAATATTCCTAAGAGTTGCTGTTCAGATGTTTGGAGGAGTGATTGACGAATGTTTGTAGATGCTGTCACTCATTATGTTGATTGTTTCTTCAATTGAGATGCAAGTAAAGAGATTTTCTGCATCAAGCGAAGCTAGTGTAATACCTGTGAAGTTTGTTGCTTTTAAGATATGGAGGAATTCATTTTTCGAAACGATGCTGTAATTGTTGGGTGTGTATGAAAAAATTATGGGATTGACAACACCAGAGACGAAACACTACTGAAAATGGCTCTAGAAATGGTCGAAAGCGTTTGAGACAATAAAAGTTTTGTACTCCTTTAGCCTCACAAAGTGGAAAAACGCTGAAAAAATATAATGAATCATATCATTAATATAATCATATATATATATATATATATATATATATATATATATATATATATATATATATATATATATACTAGCCAAATAGTGACTGGCTAGACCAGCAAAATGTAGTTAGAAAAAAGTGCTCATACATCAGTTGCATGCTACAAAATATGCACCTGATGTCTGCGTAATGCATAAAACTCCTAGTTGGGCCACGGACGTAGGATAATATGATATGTATATTTATTGATATATAATTAACAGCTCTGTTTGTATTACAGTTGAGCACTGTTTTATTTACCTCTGAATAATATTTTTATACATGTGTGCATTTCTATATGTATGTATGTATATATTAATCCACACACACACACGCACACACACACACACACACACACACACACATATATATATATATATATATATATATATATATATATATAACTCTATTAACAATCTTGCAAAAATGATTTCCTTCAAAAAAGCATACTTCATGCTTATCGAAGTTGATGTTATTTCTTATTGATTTCTTCTTTATTTCCTTTTAATTAATTGTAAAAGGTGGATTTCGTAACTGAATTGTTTATGTGAACGTCTACTGACTGATACGAGACTGAATCACCAACACTTGTTAGCAGCCCTGGGCGAAACAAGATGAGAAGCAGTAACTTTTTGTTTGAATACGTTTTTAACAAGTTTTACACGTTTTTCCTTACATAGTAGGATTGTTTTAAATGTTTTTTTTTTCTGATCATTTTGTGAAGTGTTAAAGTAGTTGCCTTCATTTTTAGCATTTGCCTTTCAGCCTCTCCGTTTTTGAAGAACCCTTAAGGAAATGTTTAAGTGAGATTCTTATTTAAGTGAAAATGCTACAAATAATACAAAACATTTAAATGATTCGGACGCAATGACTTTTGGAAGAAAGGCTCTATCTTGAAGCGTAAAAGATCACGGCTAAAGCAGAGGTTAGGATGGACAAGGGTGTAATAATGGAAGCGAATATCGATACCAAAAAATGAATCAATCATCTAAAAGATCGTTAATTCACAACCGTTCCCAAGATAAATCCATTCACCCCTCACTATAGCTTCTGTCTCCTTTATACACTCCATTCTCCTTTCTCAAGTTTTCTTTAGCATTTTATTTTGCGTCCTATACAAATTACTTGCTTCTTTTATCTATCTTGGTGCAAATAGATAGATAGATAGATAGATAGATAGATAGATAGATAGATAGATAGATAGATAAGAACACGATAGATAGATAGATAGATAGATAGATAGATAGATAGATAGATAGATAAGATAGAACAAGATAGCTAGCTAGCTAGCTAGCTAGCTAGATAGATAGATAGATAGATAGATAGATAGATAGATAGATAGTAGAACTAAGATAGCTAGCTAGCTAGCTAGCTAGATAGATAGATAGATAGATAGATAGATAGATAGATAGATATGAACAAACACAAACAGAAATAGATATATACATGGATAGCAAAACACACACACACACACACACACACACACACACACACACACACACATATATATATATATATATATATATCCAATTGAATAAGGAACAAAGAAAATAATTGCAACGTTCAAAACATTAATCTAAAACAGTGCTAAATATAAAAATAGTCAAATTAATATTTATTATTATACTTTAGAACATATACAAACTACAAACAACTACAAAATTGTACATTTTGTTTTGACATTGAAAGAACAATGTCTCATCATGTATTTAATAACGATGGTAATAAACGCTTTATTGAACTTTTTGGAATGCCACTTATCTAATAAATGTTTAACTAAATCCCTAGTCTACATGTGCTCTCTCCTCAGTAGAAGATCCTAGGTTTACTATTTTTTTAGTAATACAATGAACGTTTTTAAAAAGCGTTTTCACAATCATCTCTCCTCTTTTACTAACAAGGATAAACAAAATATGTCGTCACTTTCTAAATATTTTTGGAAGTTTAAAAGGAGAGAATAAAATACCTAAAGTTAAATGGAAAATTCTCTAACAAGTTAGAATATCTAGATCGGTGAATGAATCATGTTTCCTTTGTTTACAAGAAAAAATGAAAACTATTAAGTACATGAAAAGTGACATATTACTAAATCAAAGGCATGAAACTATAGTAAATTGTAAACATATTAAAGAATTAAGAAATACGCATATAATTTGTATATATTGCCAGATTTAGACACATCGACAGAAGCTGGATTTGCAGACCTTGTCATTGCAATAAGTTCAGTCCACACCAAGTGTCTCAAATGGTTAAACTTAGTAAGCGCTATCCCCCCACACACACACATATATATATATATATAAACATATAAACTTACTCATAAATGGAATTTTGTGTGTGTGTGTGTCCGTTACCTATAGACTCCGAAACGGCCGAACCAATTTTCTTGAAAATTTACGCAGTTATACTATAAGCGTCTGCGAGTGTTCTTAGCTAGAATTTGTGTCGAGTATTCCCGATAAATATCGAAAATCGATAATCGAAAAAATCGGGTTATAGAAGGAATGGTCCGATTTTAATCAAATTTGATACACTCATAGACAAAGACATAAGAAACGATATTCAGAAGTTTCAAGGTTGCAGTTCTTACAATAGTGCAGAAAATCGATAATATATATATATATATATATATAAGGCAAGATGTTTGTGTGTGTATCTGTTTATCTGTCTGTATGTCCTTTATACAAATCCACAATTTTTATCCTATTCTCACCAAACTTCACACAAATATTCTTTAGGCTGAGTCTGAGCTCAGGACCATGGATTAGTTTTAAATCTTTCATTACACCAGAGCAACGCCGGGCTATACTGCTAGTATATATATATATATATATATATATATATAGAAAGAGAGAGAGAGAGAGAGAGAGAGAGAGAGAGAGAGATGAATATATATGAACACACTGGATTCGAGAAGAGATGAACAGACTCTAATATATGTAGGTTTCAGTCAGTCAGTTAAGTGCCATACGTGATACACGCTTGGGCGATCATGTCTCGAAAGAGACATGACTGACAGGGCAGAAGATTATCCCACAGTAGGTTGCCATTGCTTTCTGTGATAGACTGGTTGCCGACCAAGGCTAGAGAACCCAATCTGTCCTGCTATTTAATCCATAACTAGAAGGAAGAGACTAGTATCGGGGTAGAATGAAAATCTGATGCAATCACGAATGATACAATATTTTTCAAGATCAAACAAAGAAGAATGGGAATACAAGGTGTGATGACAGTTGCAAAGGTGGAGAGAAAGGAAAGGTTATACGGGGTGGTGAAAGAACTAGAGTCAAGTGGTTAATAGATGAGTATTGGCATTGCATTTAAATTCCTGGAGGTTGTAGCCGTCAAGAATGCAAGAATATGGAAGCGAATTCCACAGGCGGGAAGTGCGAGAAAAGAAGCTGAAGGAGTAGAATTGTCGTCTGCATTTGATTAATCTAACTGAGAATGGGCGGGACACAGTTTCCAATCTGGTTGCACGAGTAAACAGCTGTTGCAGAGGCAACCAGTGACTTACGTTTGATTAGGTCATTTGCAACAGTGTGCAATAATAAGAATCTATTTTCGGGGTGTATGATGAAATTTGTTTGACATTGAAAAATATCGCGTCATCCGTGATTGCATCAGATTTTTATCCTACCCCTGATACTATTGTCATGATTGTCGATTAGTTTTTCTACAGCCATCGTCTGCGATGGATATTACCCCAAGGAAACGTACGAAAATTGTAACGCTGCACGAGCACACTGGCAAACTTTACAGAGAAATCGTGGATAATGTTGATGTCAGCCTTTTAACTGTCAGTCGTGTTATGAAGGCAAGGAAAAAATTAATCCATCAGTCCAAAATGCAAAGGAAAATGCGATATGAAGAGAAAAATAGCGCCAAGAGATGACGTATACGTGATCAGGAAATGTGTGAAAGATCCCAGGGAAACATTATTCGTTTTGTTTCAATTAAGTTGCACAATGGTGTACCATTGCTTTGGGTACAATCCCACACTATTATTTGTCTGCTCACAAATTTTACTGCCTTTGTGGTGTATCTTGTACTGTTTTTTCTACCAAAATTATTCCCTTGCATTAAAATATAATGAATATATCTCGGTTACTCATTGATCACTAAAAATTACTTTTTGTCGCTTTTCGCCATCTCATATCAAATGTTCTTTTGACCACTTCTATCTTCTTTTCAGAAGGTTTTTTTTTGTTAGAATTTTTTGTGGGGGGGGGGTGTTTTTGTTTTTTGGGGATATTTTTACTGTGCAGGTTGTTTTTCGTAACACACTGCGCACTGTTATCAACAGAAGCGTCACAGTTAAGATTGCATTCACTTCTCACTTGTCTAGATATTAATTACCGCCTGAGACTCGCACAATCTTTCTTTCATCTCTCTTGTCTAACTTTTTTAGTCCTCCGATATTCTTTGCACTTATAACACTTTTGAACAGTTTGCACACTTTCTGGAAATTTGTTGCCGTCTGGCTATTAATCGTTGAATCATCTTCCTCTTAAATGTCACAGACTTCATTTTTATTTCAGTAGAAATTTTAGCCAGGTTTTAGTATGAAAATGCAAATTAATGTTAAACTACAATGACTTGCCATATTACCTTACACTAATGTTAATAGTTAGTCAGTTAAGTGCCGTGAAACACGCTTTGGGCGATCATGTCTCGAAAGAGATATGACTGACTAGGCAAAAGATTATCCCGTAGTAGGTTGCCATTGCTTTCTGTGGTAGACTGGTCGCCAGCCAAGGCTATAGAACCCAATCTGTTCCTGTTATTTAACCCATAACTGGAAGGGAACAGACGGGTTAATACCTTTCCCACGGGTATTTGTGAGTAAGTGAATGCAAGGAATTCAATTGAAATTCGAACTCGGCTCCATGATTTGTCATTCCGAGTCGATATCCACTGCACCGCATAAGATGGACCGATTCCTACTTAGAAATGTGTTATATTATCATTAATTTGTCATCTCAGAGCTTTCACTGTGAAAATGCAACAGATTATTTTCCAATCCTCAAGTTATCTACAAAGCATGCTACTAAACAATCTTAGCTTCTTAATAAAATACAGGTTTATAATCATCGTGATATGATCCATTTCCCTTATTAATGGACCTGTCCTGAATACATATATTCAGGAGAACTCTGCTTGTATTCAGAGTTCATTAATGCTTACATTTAAATCCGAATTGTCTCTAACCAATTATAGTACAATTCAATGAACTCTCGTTGTTAACCATTTTGATACTGTCTAATTTACTTCAAAGAAACTTATTATTGACCTCAATGCAAAGTAGAATATCGTCACTGGAAACGAACTTTCATAAAATTCTTATTTACCTACCGCATAAATTCCAATAATCTGCACTACCTACAAGAAATATGTCTGAACACAACAACAAAGAGGTTTTCATACTGGACAGGACTTACATACATATAAAAAAAAAATAAATGGACTCTAGACACTGCCTACGAGGTATCAACTGATCTCAGATTCAAGTGACGGGTTTTATAAAGCTTTCATAAAACTAAATAAGAAATATTCATTTTCTTCCATATCAGCGGAACAATATCGAGACGAATTGACACGAGATGCCTTCATAAACGGTTTTCGGTCCACGAATATCCGACAAAGAATACTCGAAAATAGTAACTTAACGTTACAGCTGGCCAGTGACCAGGCAAGAGTACTAGATTTCGCAAACCAAAATGCTAAAAGATACGAAACAAATGCAGTAATGTTAGGGACCTTCAACTACTTAGCCCCTCATCATCGTATAAAAACTAAGCTCTCCTATAAAAGCAGCCTTAATTAAACTTTTTTTTTTCTGCGAAGACAAGATACATGTGAGGTTATTATGCCCTGCTAGAAGGGGCAAATGCTATACATGCGGAAAGCAGGGAATTTGGGCTAAAGTTTGTAGAAGTACAACGAGTGCGAAATGGTGTCCTGTTCGGTGTCAGTAGATACACCATGCTATCTATCAACTACAACGATAGAGATCACAGCTAATGAATAACCACTAAAAGCATTGATTGATACGGGGACATAAAACTTTCTTAACGCAACCGTTGCAAAAGTAAATTCATGAAGAACCGACTCGTGCCTAAACAAAGGGAGATGGCTACAAGTACTGGGATACTGTTTCGTTGACCTAAAAATAAATGGTACTTTATATCAAGGAATAAAATGTCTACTAATGAAGTATTTATGTTGGGATCTAACTTTAGGGCACAACTTGTTGCGTAAACGTTTTTTAGTAGAAATACCGTTCGGAAGTTCTAAACCACCCTTTAAAGTCTGCAGTCTATCAGCCATGAGAACACCGTACCCAGCACTTTTCAACAATCTAACACCTGATTGTAAGTGGGTAGCTACTAAATCTAGGCGACGTATGGTGGAGGATAAATTATTTATTCAAACGAAAGTTACTCGTATGTTGAAGTAAGTTATAATCGAAGTAAGTCATTTGTCGTGGAGAGTTGAAGCCTTTGTTGTCTCTTTCGAAAAAAGCCAAGTGTGAGTGCTGATTGCAGACACGGAAAAGAAACTACAAGACCTCCTACAGAAGGTAGCGGTGAAGAGTGACAAAAAAGAACTACAAATAAACTTTAAGAAAACTGAATGCATTGTCATCAGCAAAAGGTGCAACCTAAAATGCCAAATACAGGTGGGGGATACCAGAATCAAGCAAGTACAAAAATGTAAATACCTAGTAAGTGTTCTAACAGGAGACAATGCGATGCAGAGATCCGAAGGTGAATTGGCATGGCAAAGGACGCGTTCCAGAAGCTGAGTAAAATACTAACACACAGGAAAGTTTCACTAGAAACAAAGGAAAGAGTGCTAGATTGCTATGTGATGTCAGTTCTTCAATACGGTAGTGAATGCTGGACAATATCATCGAAAACGAGGACAAAACTGGAAGCAGCGGAAATGTGGTTCTACAGAAGGATGCTGCGGATATCGTGGACTGAGCATGTAAGCAACGATGAGGTGTTGGAAAGAATGGCAACAAAAAGGAAATTAATACTGAGCATCAGGAAGAGACAACTGAAGTTCCTGGGACACGCAATGAGGAAGGAGGGCTTGGAGAACCTGATACTGACAGGCCAGATAGAAGGAAAAAGAGACAGAGGAAGGCAGCGGATAACATATTTGCAGGGCCTGATCAGGTTGATGACGGAACGAGTGTTATGAGGTGTAACAGGAGCAAACAGACTAAGAGCCACAAGGGATAGGGAGACGTGGAGAACCATGAACGCCTACGTCCTGAAGGGACAGGGCACATAGAAGTCATCGACTATTTCTAAACAATGATATGAGAGAAAAATGCCCCAAAAGTGTCTATTTTAGTAATTTGGGGCTCAAAAGTGCCTATCGTCAAATAGTTGATCCAGACACGGCTTCCTAGGTTAGCGGCAAACTCTATCAATTTCGAAGACTACCGTTTGATGTAACTAACAGGCAGATAACTTTCAAAGTGTGATATACCAGATAATATCGAAAGAGAACCTACAAAATACCTATGCTTACATCGATAATATATCCATTTGCAGGAAAAATCGAGTGGAATGTAGCAGAAATTTCAAATTATTCATGGTGGCTTTTAAAATGTACAAGCTTGCCCTTTAATCAAGACAAATGTTATTTTTGGTGTAAAAATATAAAACTACTTGGATACATAGCAAGAATATTATAAAACCCAATCCAGAACGTCTGAATCCATTACTCAGCCTACTGCTCTCAAAAGATTTACCCACTCTACGATGTACTTTAGGAATGTTCGCACACTATGCTCATTGGATAATATCGTTTTCAGAAAAAAAAATCTACCCTCTAACAACTGAATCATATTTTCCTTATCTTTTCTAGCCGAGAAAGTGGTTAAAGTGGTGCAAAGTGAAAACAGCCATTACTACGCCCGATTATATACTAATCTTGGTAGTAGAGACAGACGCCTCAGAATGTGTCATAGCTGCCTCTTTAAGACAGTCGGGGAGGCCAATAGACTTTTTTCTCCAGAACCCTGTCTAAATCAGATCGGAGTGTGATCTTATCCATAAGTATTGTCATGAATATCCTCGGGATTTAGTATGGATTTTAACTAATAGAGATAGTTTAGCTTCGTTGGCGCGTTCTAGCTACCTCGACTGAGTTCTAGTTAGTTCTAGGGCTCTTAGGTTGTCCAAGTTTCCATTCTATAGTTTACTCGTATCATAGGCCCGACCAAGTTTGTGTAAACTTAGATACGTCTAAGGTTATGATGGCTAGCTATTGGAAATTGAATGCATTATTATTTGGTGAAAGAGATTTCCAGGACCAGTTGCTACTAATACTAGAGTGGAAAGTTACGAGGACTGTTGTTTGAAATAAGTAGTAAAACTCTGGGATTAGATGGTTTCTTTATGAAGTGTACTTGAGGTAGTCGCTTGTTTTCGTTTCCTAGCTAAAACTGATTTAAAACAACAGTATGAAACAGGGGTCTATATCTCAACGCTTCACCATAGTTATGATAAAGTTACTACTCAAAAACAAGAACGGTGGGGATGAGATAGGTAACTTTCAGTCACTGACGAGGTTTAATATGGATTGAAAAAATTTAGCCAAGAACTTATCTAGTTTGCAGTCTGCCCTGTCTAGTCTAAGTGGCTCTTGGAAGATTTGCGCTGTGAAGGGTAGGACTATTCATGAAAATCTTAATTTGGTACGCATTGCTTTTCTAGACAGAACGGATGGAAATGGCAAATTCTGGAAGGAAGATGCCTGTAAGAACTTCCCGTGCCTGAGAAGTGTAAACTCGACCGAAAAGGAGGCCCACCTTTTACCTCGAAGTGATTGTTCCTTCTATCGCGAATTCTGGTTAGCTCTCAGGCGTTAATGAAGGGGATCCATTCGAGATGGACTTATTGGCGAGCTCGGTTTAACAAAACAGGGAGCTCGCTCGATATGTCCCCTAGTGCTTGTGTTGAAATACCTCACTAACGATGAGCCATCACTCATCTGGCTGGTGATGCAAAAGGCCCTCTGAATTAGCAAAAAAACTTCTTCAGCAGGCTTAGGAAATTCTCCCAACTACGTTCACTGCAGTGAGTCGGTAGAGACCCTACGTTACCCATTCTTCCACAATGTATGTCCGTTGTTCAAATTTATTGAAGATATTATGGCTCGCATTCTGCGAGGAAAATTCTTTGTCCTTGAGGACAGTATTTTTTTTTTGTAGCAATATGGTAATGAGCATTATGTGTTCTTGTGATTACTAGGTGCTATGCGAGTCGTGATATGGACGACGCGACGGAAAGAATTCTATGGAGACAAGAAGTTTACCTCTTCCCAACTGATCTTGTTCTTTATGCATCAACTTAAAGACAAGATTAGGACGGAAAGGCGACGACTCCCTCCATCAGAATTTGGCAAAAGGTGGGTTAGTCATGCGCGTATCTGTAAAGTGAAATGAGCTGAGTGTCATTTTAAAGCCGGTTAGGCATCAAGATATTGGGGGCCCTGTATTTAACATTGGCAAACCTGCCCAAAAAAGGGTCATTTGGGTTTGATTCTTTTTTTTTAATATTTTACGCCAACTTATCTAGATGTATATCCATTGTGGTAGATGTGCGTTGTGGTGCAGAGGATATAAACTCGGAACGACAAATCGGAGAGCCGAGTTCGAATTCCAGTTGAACTCGTTACATTCACTTACGCACAAATACCCATGGGAAAGGTATTAATCCGTCTTTTCCCTCCAGTTATGGGTTAAAGAATAGAATAGACTGGGTTCTATATCCTTGGCTGGCAAACCGGTCTACCACAGAAAGCAATGGCAACCTATTACGGGATAATCTTCTGCTCAGTCAGTCATGTCTCTTTCGAGACATGATCACCCAAAGCGTGTATCACGTATGGCACTTAACTGACTGATATCAATTGGCCTCTTCTATTTTTGTCCCCACTTTTTTAGTTTATTCCAAATCCTCTTCCCCGTTAGGTGACCACGAACGTCAGTTGTCTGGTGGGTGTAGTACACTTACCGTTTTTTCGAGTGTGTGTTTCGTATTTGATGTTGTGTCTGAATGTGAGTGTATTTGTGTGAGTGTTTGATCGAGGAATTTTCTTTTAATTCTTCCAAATCTCGCATTGATTTTGTCTAGTAAACTGATATTTCTAGCACAATTAAGGATTAGGGGTATTACTAACAAAATTTTGTTAATTTTCATGTATATATAGTATTATGCATATTGCAAATATTCTTTGGGATTTTCATTTTTAAATATTGTTATTCTATTCCCCCCACTCCAGACAAATTGTACAAATGACGATTAGTTAGGACTTCATAGAGACTTGAAGTATTATAGTTTTTGTAGTTAGAATGGTAAGTAAGAATGTGGTATTTTAGTGGAAGGAATATTTTATAGTTTGTTTAGGTCAGTGATTGTGACTAGCTAAGTTTAAGATAATACAGATGATGATCAACCTTCCCCATCTCTACTGTTAGCCTTGTTTCACACTTTATATTCTTATAAAAATAAATATTAGTTCATTAAAGCTTACATTTAAGCCAATACCAATCGTCTCAAAGAATTCTACTACAATCTATTCATAGTTTCCTCGAACCTTTCCACATCATTATATATATATATATATATATATATATATATATATAGAGAGAGAGAGAGAGAGAGAGAGAGAGAGAGAGAGAGAAAAGGAGAGTATTTTAATAAACATTCTTGCAGCAATATTTAACCTTTTAGTACCTAGACATGGTTGTAAAATTTGACGAAAATCAATATAAATTGATAAATCGTAAATTGTATTTAAACATCATGTCTAAACAGATATTGTATTTTAATCTTTTCCGTGAATGTTACTAAAAAAAAAATGCTTGTAGCAAAAATATGTTTTATAATATTTTCCACTTGTGGAACCATAAGTGCTAAAGGTTAATATAAGTACGTATGTTTGTCTATCCTCAAATACTGCATAAATATTACTCAATTCTGCGCTGGGTCATATCTGAACGGAAATTTCATTGTTTTTTATTAAGATGTTTAGATGATTTAATAATCATTGATTTTTTTTTTCTAATTCTTTGGTCTTTTCATTTATGTTTAGTTCAGTTTTTTTCCTTGTATTTTTATAATGATTGAACTCTTCCATTTTATCCACTCTCGTCTGTTGCAGAGTCAAAAGCTAACAAGAAAATTATTCTGAATATTAGTTTTTTGTTAGTTATATTTATTGTAAAGGAAGTTTCAATGTTTTGTTTTTTTTTTTGTTGTTTTTTTCTGTTTCCATTATGAGAGTGTGCTGAAAAGTCTTGGGCTTTTAAAGGACTAAAAAAATTAAGCTTAATCATTTGGTCAAATTTAGGAATGTGGGTTGAGCCAAGATGTTTGGTCGGATAGAAATTTTATCATTTCTCAGATCCATATAGAAAATCATTTTTGTCTCAAAAATTTAACACACCTCCTTTGTTATTCCTCCTCTTTTTCTTCCGCTAAATTTTCATTTTTCTTCTTTTTTTTTTTTTTTTTTGCTTTTTCAACTTCTGTTTCTTGTTTTTTTTTTTGTTTTTTTGTTTTTTTTTTGTGTTACTTTTATATACGTTTTTCTTTTTATTCTTTTAAGATGCATTTTTATTCGTTACTAGCAGTTTAGCCCGGTTTCACTCGGCAAGTTTAAGGAATAAGAATAAAAGACATGATGAATTTACATAAATACTTACACAACGTCCACCCTCGTCACTATTATAGATATAGATAACAATGTACAGTGGATTAGGGTGGGAGGAGGAGGGACAACATATATAGACATAGATAATATAAAGTTGGGTGATCGATTCTATTATTAAAATCAATACATAAATTGATCCCTGACTTTGTGGGGTGATATATATTTTTCTACCCCTAATTTTGGCTTTCTGAAAAATTTCAAGCGTTCTTAAATTTTGATCTACATCTGAGCACAACTCCCGACGAGTTAGACCGCAAAATGCAGACGCTAAGTCGAATCTATCTATCTATCTATCTATCTATCTATCTATCTATCTATCTATCTATCTATCTATCAAACAAACAAATACTTACACAACGTCCACCCTCGTCCCTTTTATACATATAGATATTGTTCCTTTTCTTTTTTTCTCTCTAATTTATTGTCTTTTATCTTGTTTCCTTTGTTTTTTTCTGCTTTTTCTTTTTCTTTTCTATTTATGCTTTTTCTTTTTTGTCTTTTATTATTTTATTTTTTTACTTTTCTTCATTTCTTTGCATTCTTCACTATCTTTCTTTACCTTTGCAAGTGCTCGACGAAGGATTGTTTTCTCAATAAAAATTATATTTTAAACAAACATTTCTAATTAATTGCTTTTAAAATTTGATAAACCATTAAATTCCAATTTGGCCTTACGCAATCGAGTCGGCATCCGAGCAATACCCTTAGTGGTTCGAATTACCCTACATTATAAAGTACCCCAAACAATCTAACTCTTATGATGTTAATTAAACTCTATGGAAATGTTTCAACTGCTGTTGCAGGTCTTCTGCCATGAGTCTAATGAAGCAAAGATCTATAATTTACTGTTTGTGCAGCTTCCTATCAAGGATGGCTATCTCAATTAAACGATATCGCTTTCCCCTTAACATGACCCAGTTTATCAAGCATTACTGAAAAGAATTCTTGCACATTTGATATATTCATCAGAAATAATAGAATTGTTTATCGAGAAATATGTTGCGAAGTAATGTCCAATATTTATAAACTTATTTCAAATTTAGCTTTGTAAATACTACTAATATGAACGTTTTATATTTAATTAAGCGAAATAGAATTTTAAAAGTATAATAGCTAGCTGTATTCCTGTCTACTAGTGCAGATAGTCAATTCCTGTTGCAGATGCCTACTCAGGCACAAATGCGTTTGTTCAACACTCACAGAGCCCATGGTCCTGGGTATGACAGTAAACTGCATCCGGCAGCAAGGCCTCTGATTGGGAGGTTGTGAGGAGCATGGAACCACCTCTTAATTGCTGTTGTCCTCAGGTCCACCCTGACCCGGAGTGGTAGCACCTGTTAGAGTCCCAACTATGGGCAAATAGTTAATCTGGAGTCAAAACACAATGAAAGTATAAAAATACACCTTTATAAAATATATACATAAAAATAGACTTTTATAGAAAAATATACATTTTTGAAGGAAAGATATTACCAACAATACATTTTTGAAGAAAAAATTATTACCTTAACACAGTTTTGAAGGAAAAATTCTCAGCGAAACATTTTAATACAAAACTAAAAGCCATTTTCAGTTTTCTAAAATAAAAAAGAATAAAAACAAAAAACATTTCATCAAACTCTGACCAAATCAACCTTTTCATTATAACTGAACATTGAAAAAAATACCTTAACCCTTTGTTGCATATTGGTCACAATTGTAACCCAATATGCAACAAAGGTTAGAGAAAGGTTGCAATTGTAACCAATATGCAACAAAGGGTTAAAACCCCATCTTTTTGGCATTAAATAACCCCACAGAGGTTGATATGCCGTTAAACAAAACTCAAACTCACAGAGCCCATCTATAGGTCATACTGCAACTATGCTGAGCAAACCTTAGTTATAGTTTCTGAGAGAGGTAGTGCATTAACTGACGTAATCGAGTGACTGAACAAGGCCAGTATGCTCAAATTCTATGATTTGTGACGTTTTGCAAGAAAAACTATGAACCCACTAGCGGTGGTGTCGTTTTCGGGCTCACGGTGGAATCGCCTCCTACGCAGATAGCCTCAAGAAGTCACCTTCCTAACAAATCGTGCATGGTGAGATTCGAAACCGGGTCTCACGGAAAGCGAATGTTCTAACCACTCGGCCACAAATCTCAAATCTCACCTCAAATATTTATACCGATTATTCAAGACTATTTTCAAAGAGATGAGTTACAGATCTTATGAAATATTTTGTTGTTACTTAAACAAAGTCTTCTCTCATCCAAGATTTATTTAGATGTTTTCTATTTGCAATATAACGTTTCGGTTGGTCCGTTCTTCAGCTGTAATCTGTAAGGAAACTTACTTCTCAGAAAAACTTTTTTTTGGTGGGGGGGATATTTCTTTTCTTTGAATGGTCTTACGTTTTAATTTCAGTGGGATCAAAACTTTATTTGGGCCACCTACACAAGAACGTTGAATGGTTAGAAAACTGAATGAGTCTGTGGGACAATTTCTCTGCTTTAAGTCCGTATTGGTAGTTAGTGCTGTTTCTATAAGTTTTAAAAGGATCATCAGTACTTTTCAAGTTATACAACTACATAGTTTAAACAAACACTAACACTATATAAAAGCCAGCTGTAAAAACTTTGGTCATGAGAAAATTGTAGCTCTTATTCAATTTTTTCAAATTACTATTTACTTTTAAAACAAAAATATTCTGTGTAGTCGTTTAAGATTGCACAACTTCTCTCTTTCATTATATGTAGGCACTAGCAGTATAGCCCGGCGTTGCTCGGGTGTAATGAAAGCTTTAAAACTAATCCATGGTCTTAGAGCTCAGACTCTTTAGAAGATTGGCACGAAAGACTAACAAGCAATAGTTGTTTCCAGTTAAAGCGAAACCGTAGACTGAAAGAAAAATGAATGGATGTAAGTCAAATTTTGATTTCCTGGTATCAATATCAAATAGGTTGTTTCCGTCGTAAACTGAATTTTGAAGGCTAAATAAGTCCTCTGAGTAAATGGTATCATGGCTGAGACTAAAAATTACAATTATACCTACTTAGAGCCTAACCCGAAGCAAAAACTAAAATAAAAGGGCTGAAAAAATACAGACATACAGGCAGATAAACAGACACACACACAAACATCTTCTTGCCTTTTTATATATATATATATATATATATATATATATATATATATATATATTATCGATTTTCTGCACTATTGTAAGAACTGCAACCTTGAAACTTCTGAATATCGTTTCTTATGTCTTTGTCTATGAGTGTATCAAATTTGATTAAAATCGGACCACTCCTTCTATAACCCATTTATCGGGGGTACCTCGACACAAAACCTAGCTAACAACACTCGCAGACGCTTATAGTACAACTATGTAAATTTTCAAGAAAATCGGTTTCCCCGTTTCGGAGTCTATAGATAACGGACACACACACACACACACACACACACACACAAAGTTCCATTTATAAATAAGTTTAGATATAGCTGAAAAGTACCGAATTATCAACATATTCATCATAGTTTGGAAGATCAAATCTATTTTTGTATATTTTCTATTGTTAATACAACCTGATTGCTTCAGTCGATCTTTTCTTCATCTTTCGTTTAATTCATAAGGACAAAGTAAATTTCCTTCTCCAAGAAAAGGAAACAAATCGTGTCTAGCATTTTCATAAGATCTAATCTTTGTGTAACGACAGTTTATATTAAATAATGAGTCAATAAATATTTCTTTTTCTTGATTCTTTGATAGAAAATTCAACTTTATTTTGGTGCTTATAATAATCGATTCTAAGTGAATTAATATGTTGGTCAAAGAAATCGTTAGGCTCCTCTTATGTTGACGTCGGCGATTTCTGCTAATCAACCGGCTGTCGACAGAAAATCAAACTTGACATTTCTATCGTGGACATCACAACTCTGAATGTCAGCAGGAAATTACAAATAGAGATGTTAATGACGACTCTAAGACATAAACCATCCTTCCGGTTGGCGCTTCATCCCTTAAGCGCCCTCGGATTTCTTGCATCAAGCTCTTTTATTCAAGGCGGCACAAACCAAATGAAATGAATATGTACGCACGCCAAGCGATTAACATTTCCAATGAACGACACCAAAGAAGTGCTTCTCTTGCCTTTGTCGAATTTATTCAAGAGAACCAAATCTATTTGCCTGATGTCGAATGAATAAATGAGCAGGACTGAAATCAAATTGAAGGCGCCTTTGATAACGTCAAATGATAATATCTCCCACCATACAAGACACAACTTTTAAGCTTTTTTGTCTGCTTCAGTCAAAACTTTACTTTCATCTTCATATCGAATTAGCAGTTAGTCAAAAACAGAGAACAGTTCACGAGGAGACACCAAAATTGTATTTTTCATATTTTCCAATGATATTGTAAATGATTGTCGACTTTAGAAACTTTACTATCTTGATTGATGGGAAATTTTATTCCTTTTCTATAAAGTGTTTTTATTTTATTCTGTTTTCTTCTCACTGGAGGGGTGGCAAATATTTTATTAATATACTTTTTGAACAGTCGATTCAGATAGATACAATGTTCATTTCTTGTCTTTTTTTTTCTGTCTCTGCTTTCTCTACGCGTTTATATTCTGCTTTGTCTGAATATTTTTCATCTGCGCTACCCATGAAAAAGGCGAGATGGCTTAAGTATGGATCGGCAATTCTTTCTGAGATCTGAGAGCTTTGCCTTGGATGAAAGCAATCAGATCAGTAAATTATCTATGTGCCCTGTCTAACTTGGTATTTGTAAATTAGTTTTAGCATGCTCTTCAATCTGCTGCATTAGATATGTCACTTGCCTGCTTGTGTGTGTATATATATATATATATAATATGTATATATAGTATAAATATACATATTATCCTACGTCTATGGCACGAGTCGGAGTTTCATGCGTTATGCAATCATCAGGTGCTTATTTCAAACTGACGTCAGTTTGAAATATGCATCTAGTTAATATTTACACTTAGGTTTTGTTATAAATAGTTTCCGTTTTTGTTTATCAGCTTTAAGAGTTACAGTTTATTCAGCTAGATTGTCGCCAACATCTGAAATGACTTGTTGCCACTTATCAGGCAGCTATTGAATAACTTTCGAGAAAAAAGTTAACAGGTTTTGATGTGAATTTTTTTGTTTTTTACGTAAAAACTCTTGAATGTGGATTTCATTAGAGAAATTTTCCGCCTCATGGATTTTTACAGAGCGCAAACAGATAATAATGAACTGGTGCAAAATTAGGGGAATAGGGTGAACTGGTTAGAACAGGCCAAGTTTCAAAAGCTTTTATTGTATTATTTTTGTTATATACGGCCTTGCATTATCTAAACTTATTAATAAATGGAACTTTGTGTGTGTGTCTGTGTGTGTGTATCCGTTACCTATAGACACCGAAACGGGTGAACCGATTTTCGTGAAAGTTTACACAGTTGTACTATAAGCGTCTGCGAGTGTTCTTAGCTAGGTTTTGTGTCGGGGTACCCCCGATAAATATCGAAAATCCATAGTAGAAAACATCGGGTTATAGAAGGAGTTGTCCGATTTTAATTAAATTTGATACACTCATAGATAAAGACAAAATAAACGATATTCAGAAGTTTCAAGATTGCAGTTCTTACAGTAGTGCAGAAAATCGACAATATATATATATATAAAACAAGATACCGCCGGGTCTGATCAAAATCAGTTTTTCAGCCCTTTTATTTTAGTTTTTGCTTTGGGTTTGGCTGTAAATAGGTATAATTGTAGTTCTTAATCTCAGCCATGATACCATTTACTCAGAGAACTTATTTAGCCTTCAAAATTCAGTTTACGACGAAAAAAACTTATTTGATATTGATACCAAGAAATCAAAATTTGGCTTAAACCATTCATTTTTCTTTCTGTCTACGGTTTCGATTTAACTGGAAACAACTATTGCTTTTTAGTCTTTCGTGCCAACGTCCAAAGAGTCTGAGCTCCAGGACCATGGATTAGTCTTAAAGCTTTCATTACACCCGAGCAAAGCCGGGCTATACTGCTAGTCTTGGAATAGAACTGCATTTTTTTTATTGACAAGCTCAGGTGGTTTTCGGCCAATCTTTTATGAACACATTTCAGCTACAGAACCTATAAATGTGGATTTAGTGTCTCATTGCATTTTAAGAACGCTAAACGAATAATATCCCGACGATTCTACTGCATGCGTTTTCTATGTCTTCGATTGAGCTCACCTTTTGCGGACGGTTTGTTCTTGTCATCTCACAGTATTTTGCGTTGAACATTGTTATGTGTAGCCCATTTTACACCACTTGGAATGGATCATATATCGAAGGAATGATTAGTTAGAATGATACATTCGTCATTATAACTAGTTCCCATAAAACGGAATTTACTTATGATTCAGCTTAATGCTCAATATCAAAGATAGAGTATTTCTAAAAAATAGACAGCGTGGAAATCAACACTCTATGATGACTGCCATCATGCACAGGTAATTCCTATCTCCACACGCTATATATATATATATATATATATATATATAAGAAAAATTAAGGCAGACACGTTATTTCGTGATAAATCAGACGTATGGGCCTATTTTCAGGCGAACCATCATCATCTTCCGTCTTTATTTACAAAGGATTTTACACAAATGCTTCGCGTAAAATCCTTTGTAAAATAAAAACGGAAGCTGATGATGGTTCGCCTGAAATAGGCCCTACTTCCGATTTACCATGAAATAACGTGTCTGCCTATTTTTTCTTATATTTGCTCTATATGTATTTATATACATATATATTTAGAGCTCACTTAGAGGGTTATCCTACCACTGTATGTACAGGATACTCCTTTGGATTCTTCTATACCCACACTGCATGCTGATATACATATATATATATATATATATATATATAGAGAGAGAGAGAGAGAGAGAGAGAGAGAGAGAGAGAGAGAGAGCGAGAAAGAGAGACAGACAGAGACAGAAAGAGAGAGGGGGAGTCAGACATCTGTAGCCGAATGATAAAAGCGTACTTATTAAATTCAAAATTCTGTTTTTCAAAAATCTCCTTCTTTGTTGGTGCACTTAATACAATAGCGAATATAAATTACAGAGATTCAAAATTATGTTCAGAAAACTTTAGATAAAATTTCAGCTAATCAATACCTATCATGTTGATTTATTGTCTTATATCGCAACTTCTTGACATCTCAGCGTGGTGTAATGGTTAACAAACGTGTTTTGCTAAAAAAAAAATACAATGGTGACTGAGTAGTGAGTACTGGATACTTCATTTTTTGGCCTTGTGCCACATCTGAGCTACGCTTAGAAAATCACCATTTTTCATTGACTCTTTCTTTTTTAATCTTTATGCCCAGTAAGCATGGCTCTACTTTTCATTTGCCTCTCTATTTTCTTTATACTTTGTTTTACTCCGTCTCTAACTTATGCTCTTTTCTTTTATTCCACCTAGACTCTCTCAAACCGCTCTCACTCTCGCTTTATTTGTCTCTCACTCTCTCTCTCTCTCTCTCTCTCTATATATATATATATATATATATATATATATATAAATTAAAAAAGGATTAATTCAAGGATGTTGAATGACCATTTCGATATGAAATCCCCACAGGAGATAACACATCACCTCAGCAACTTTTTCTTTTTATTTTATCTTTTTGTTTTTTCTTTCTTTTTCTTTTTCTTTTCCTTCTTTTTTTTTAAATTTTTTTGCAAATCTATTTAAAAAGAAAAATAAACTGATTTTTTTCTCCAGTTTCAGAAAGGATTTTTGTTGCTGAGGTGATGTGTTATCCCCTGTGGGGATTTCATATCGAAATGGTCATTCAACATCCTTGAATTAATCCTTTTTTAATTTATATTTGCTCTGTAATATTTCATTACATGGAGCTCTCTTCCTGTATCATTTTTTAATATTAAAATAAAATTTTAATATTAATTAGGATCGGGTTTTTGGAATTTACCTTCCTGCTTTTTCCGCTTGGATTAAAGTATCTGAATAATATATATATATATATTAATTATCACTTTAGAACATATGCAAACTGCGACAAAATTGTACAATTTTGTAGTAGTTTGTATATGTTCTAAAGTGATAATTAATAATATATATTCATTTCTCTATCTTTATATTGAGCACTCTTTTAAATTAATGTTTTGAACGTTGCAATTATTTTCTTCGTTCTTATTCATTTATATATATATATATGGACATGTTCTAAACTATAATTTATAATATATATATATAAATGTGTACATTTTGTTTCGACATTGAAAGGCTGTCCTTTCAATGTTGAAACACTTTGTAATAGATGATAATTTGTACATGTTCTAAACTGTAACTAATAATAAATGTTCATAGCTCTATTTTTATATTGAGCACTGTTTTAAAATAATGTTTTGAACGTTGTTAATATTTTCTTCGTTCCTTATTCACTTGGATATATATATATATATATAGTCCTCTGCAGACAGATCTATTTCGCTGTATCACATCTCATCAGTACGGCTTAGACTCCGATCGCTTCCTAACCCAGGATTGAAACCCGACCGAATTGGCGTCAGTCGGCGATTCTACCCCTAGGTCACGAGCGTCCGGTAAAAGAAGGCGGGCTTTTTTAGCGCGTATAAACACGCCCAATAGCTAGAGTGCTCCAATTCATTATTGAATATATATATAGTATGTACACATAATTATTCACTCTCTTCCCCTCTTCTATCTATAATGTTTTTTTTTTAAATGCAGATGACTTTTCCATGCAAATTTGTGGCGTAATGATACAAAGTTTTCATGGGAAGGTCATTAGCATTTTTTTTCATCACTGATGAAATAATTGATTTTAAAGACTGTGCAATGATTCCCACCACAAAATCTTTATTTTAATGTCAAACATTAATAACAAAAACCAAAAAGTAACATTAAACATCGGAAAATTATTGGCCCTCTTAATCAATTATTCATGATTATTGCCTTTATTTGATTGTTTTAATATTTCCTTACAAGATCGATACACACACTGATAGGTGTTTTTCTTCATTCTTTCTTGGGAATAGCTGCTAGTTCCTTCGAATTCAAAGGACTTCTTTCTCTTACTTTTTTCTTTAAATATACCCAAATATTTTCGATTGTGTTTAGGTCAGGACTTTGTGTAGAGTACACCAATACCTTAATATTGCTGTCATCTAACTATCTTATAACAATTCGTGCCGTGTTTCGGATCGATGTGATGTTGAAACGTCAAGTGACACCTCAAAGACTGCTTTCGTGCAGTTTGCTTTATATTATTCTTCAGAAGAGCCAAATGCTTCTCTTTTTCCCATGATACCCTGTACACTTATTAGTTCTTCGGGTCCAGAAGAAGCAAAACATCTCCAGAGTAAAATTGGGAATATAACGGATGGAAACTTTTACAAATTTTACGAATTACTCAAAACTAAAGACGGAATCAGCTATTTATGGTAAGTTCAGTAAGTATTCAAATATTCATATTTCCTGAGAAAATATTCAAATATTCAGTGAGGGCGAATAATTTTGTCAACAACTATATATAGATTTTTCTTTTTCTATCGTTTTACACACACACACACACACACACACACACACACACACACACACACACATATATATATATATATATATAAGAAAATTGATTAAATCTGACATATTACTCATTTATTTTTATATATATATATATAAATGAGTAATATATATATATATATATATATATATATATATATATATATATACGAATATATGGAAATTGATTAAATCTGACATTTCTCATTTGTATACAAATATATATATATATATATAAACTTTTTCTATCGTTTTACTTTCTCGCACATATATATATAAAGAGAGAGCCTTTTGTCTATCGCATGATTGTCGCACACACACACAATTTCTCTCTCTCTCTCTCTCTGTCTCTCTCTCTCTCTCTATATATATATATATATATATATATATATAAAGACATTATTTGCCGTTTTACATACACTCTCTCTCCCCACTTCTCTGACTTTATATATATAAAGACTGTTTATCGTTTTATCCTCACACACACGCACTCTCTCTCACACTATATATATATTTATATATAGATAGAGAGAGAGAGAGAGTGAGAGAGGGAGACTTTTTTATTGTTTTACTTTCTCTCTCATACATTTTCTCTCTCACTATATATATACATATATATGAACTTTTCTTTTTCTATCTTTTTCCATTTTATTTCTCTCTTCTTCCTCTTCTTATTCTTCTTCTTCTTTTTATACATTCCTTCTGCGTTTTTATTCTGTTGTTCTGCCCTTTGCAATTCGTCCAAGCTTTTTGCCGCCTTATTCACGCCATTTTTCTTTGCCTGAAGCTGCCAATGTTTACTATCACTTAGCTTTGTTTTGTTTTTCTTTCTTTATTATTTCCGTTGTTTTTGCTGCTACTTTTCATTGATTTTTCTTTATGCTATTTACTAAGCAGAATCACAAATATGTGACACCTGGTAAGGACCAAAATCACGAGTAATGGATTCGCCAGCTGACCCTTACACCACTACGAGGCACACAATTAATTTCTATTTCTATTAATTTTCGCTTGTTTCTTTTTTTTTTATCTTTTTTTTTTTGGGGGGGGGGGTCCCTACTGGGTAAAGCTCTTAATTGATCATTTATTTATTTTTATTTTTATTTTTATTGTTATTTTTTGGCGTTACAAAACTTGCAGAATGTTCAATGATACACTAAATACCGTGTGGTGTTTCATCAGATAGGAAACCCCCAGCGTCAACATATTCTTCTTCTTTTATAGACCGGGTCCCTTCAAGACGTAGGCGATCACAGCTCTCTGCATCCGTTTGTCCCTTGTAATGTTTAATAGGTTTTGTCTTTTTGTTATTTCTCACAAACCCAGTTCTACCATCCATTTGCACAAGCTCTACAGGTAAGTCACGCGCTACTTTCCTCTGTCCCTCTTTCCCTCAACCTGTGGGTATCAGGTTTTCCAAGCCCTCCTTCCTCATTACGTACCCCAGATTTCTCAACTGCCTCTCCGTGATTATAAGTATGTTTCCTTTTTAATACCATTTTTTTACCAAACTCTCGTTATTTCTCACATGTTCGGTCCCTGGTACTATCAGGATCTTTTTTTAGAAAAACATTTTTGTTACTTCAAGTTTCTTCTTCATCTTTGAAGAGATTGTCCAGGATTCGTTGCTATACAGGAGAACAGATATAACGTAACATTGCAGTCTTCGTTTCTTTGTTTCTAACGACATTTTTCTGTCTCTTAATAATCTTCTTGGCTTTTGGAATACATCTTTGGCCACCCTGATACATTTTCAGACCTCAGTTGCACACTTTTCGTCAGCTGTTAGAACACTTCCCAGGTATTTAAATTTCTGTACTTGATTGTAGTATCAACGATTTGTAATTTGAATTTTGGTCTCATCCTTTTGTTGATAACCATACATTCTATCTTCTTGTAGTTTATTCTTCTCGCTTTCATTCTCTACCCTCTGTAACAGCTTTTGTAGTTTCCTTTCAGTATATTTGCAACATGAGTCACCTGTCATCCAGTGGCTAATAGCATAAACGGCATAAAGAGGACAAAATTCCTCTGAATTGATCCCTGTCCAGTAAAGGGTGGTAGGTGCTACCTGACCGTCATCCAGCCACTTTCTGCATAAAACAAAAATTTATTCTCACACATGGAATTTTAGAACGTTAAACAGCACAAAGTACAGAAGAAGAATTCGAAATTTCCTATTCTGTGCTAGACAACGCCAAGGCTCAATGTAAATCGCGAGAAATTATAATTCTTGTGGGAGACCTGAATGCCAAAGAAGACATGGAGGGAGATGGAGAAATCTCTGACAACTTCGGACTAAGAACCTGCAACGAACGCGGAGAAATATGAGTCGAATGACTAAGTAATAGCCAACACCTGGTTCCACGAACGTCCAGGGCGAATATGGACATCGAGAAGTCCAGGAGAAGAGATTGACTGTATAACAATCAACAAGATATTCAGGAATTCAACTGTACACTGAAAAAGCTTATCCAAGTGCCGATTGCACTTGTTATATGTAAACTTAGAATGAAAATATGGAAAACTGAAGCGGCTTTACACGACACCCGAATTGCAATACAACAGACTTCTGAACGACCCGAAACCTGAAGAAAAAATATATGGAACAATGTGAAAAGTGACGCGGGACAAAATGGAAACGGTAAATCGAAATGAGACATACTACATGAAACTTAACTGATATCAGCAGACGACATCATCCCAAAGGAAAACGGACTGGAAATGATAAACAAATGAGATTCTCGACATAATGCAATGGAGACAGAAAACAATGCCAAGACACGGAACGGAATGCAGAAAACTACACAATGAAATAAGGAAAAAATTCAGACGGGCTAAAGAAGAATGGCTCAATGACAAATGTGCAGAAATAGAGAGATTGAGTATCACAAACAAAGAAGATATGCATAAGAACTAACAGAACAAAAAACATGCTCATTAACTGGTTGTATACAATCCAAGAACGGAACGCTCATATTAGAGAAAGAAAAAATACTTCAGAAATGAAACAAATATATTGGCAAACACTTCTACAATGAAAAACCGGAAATGTTAAAAACCGAAGTGGAAGCTGCACTGGACAAATTGAATATAAACAAAACGGCAGGGCCAACAGCAGGCCGTCTCAGATGATTTCGTTGTATACAAGATCACAGAAATAATAAATTAAATATACACCAGGGGTGACCTACCGGAAAACTTAAGCAAATCCGTTTTCATTCTTCTTTTTCTATATGCCCTGTCCCTTCAGGACGTAGACGATCATGGCTTGCCACGTCTTCCCTATCCCTGGTGACTTTAAGCACGCCTTCTCCTGTTACACAGTGCAATCCTCGTTCTGTCATCCACCTGATTAGGTCCTTCAAATATGTTATCTGTTGCTTTCCCCTGTCTCTTTTTCCCTCTATCTGGCCTGTTAGCATCAGGTTCTCCAGGCCCTCCTTCCCTCATTGTGTGTCCCAGGAACTTCAGCTGTCTCTTCCTGATGCTCAGTATTAATTTCCTTTTTTGTTTCCATCATTTCTAAGACTTCATCATTGCTCACATGCTCGATCCATGATATTTGCAGCATCCTTCTGTAGAACCACATTTCAGTTGCTTCAAGCTTTTCCTTCATCTTTGATGGTATTTTTCAGCATTCACTGCCATATTGAAGGACGGACAGCACGTAGCAATCCAGTACTCTCTTCCTAGTTTCTAGTAAAATTGTCCAATATCTTTATAATTTTTCACCATTCCTAGTACAATCAGTAAGATTGTGTCGCACCAATATATTTTTATTAAAAAGGACATTCTTGCCATGAAAAGTCAATAAATGCCAATTTCAAATGTGTAACTATTTCAGCTGCAAAACAAAATATATTTCACGTTCGTTTCGATCGTTTGAATGCTGATATTTTGCCGAGTTTTGCCGTTACTCTGTAATATTCTGAAGATAAGGCATTTATTTTTGCTTCTTCTTGTTCCCTGTGATGAATTCTTTTCCTGATGAAAAGTACGGTAGATATTTGCCTATGATTTATTTCACTAATCATTGTCAAGGTCATACAACTGCTAGCTGAAGATTAGGTGACTTGTTGCTGGGTGTAGTTTATCGTCATACCCAGGACACACCGGCTAAGTAACGTTGTTACAACGTTATTTACAGTCAGTAAAATGTATTTCATGGTAATAACAGAAAATGCATAGTAAATTTCATTAAGATATTTCAAGGTGTATTCGTCATCTAAATGAATAATTCACACTGTAACAAATACGAAAAGAAATTTATAACTTCTATATATACTGTTAAATGAAGAAAAAGCATTCAGATATTATCAACTCTCACGCCTCTTTCTCTTCCTCCTGCAACTTTGATTTCAAAAACATTTTTTCAATATCTTTATCATTTTTCACCATTCCTAGTACAATCAGTAAGATTGTGTTGCACCAATATATTTTTTATTAAAAAGGGCATTCTTGCCATGAAAAGTCAATAAATGCCAATTTCAAATAATACCAATTTCAGCTTCAAAACAAAATATATTTCACGTTCGTTTCGATCGTTTGAATGCTGATATTTTGCCGAGTTTTGCCGTTACTCTGTAATATTCTGAAGATAAGGCATTTATTTTTGCTTCTTCTTGTTGTTCCCTGTGATGAATTCTTTTCCTGATGAAAAGTACGGTAGATATTTGCCTATGATTTATTTCACTAATCATTGTCAAGGTCATACAACTGCTAGCTGAAGAGTTGTCATTTATAAAGTCAACATCAATCATATTAACTCAACTGAATTTCATCAATAATCAGTTAATCTCGAGATGGATATCGATAAGAATGCATCGATATTTCTCGATCATTTTTCGTTATTGATGTTTGATTAAACGCTCTACAGTTTCACTTCTATACAGAGTATTAATAAATTTCACAAAATGTATTCTTCTCTGTTTCTCGGAAACAACAATGGCATCAAAGTACACAAATGAAGAGAAGAGATGTCTTCAAAGACACACGGATTAATAGCGATTGATACAAATCAAAAGATTATCAAAATTGCAGCGTTTCTAATAAAAATCCGACTTTTCTATTCAAAATTTATATTATTCTAGTTGAAATGAATTTTCCTGTCAAAATATTTTTCTTCTATTCAAAATTTAATTTTAACATATAGTTACAATTGCAACGTTTGTATACAAAATTGTAATATTTTAGTCAACATTGGAATAGTTCTAGTTAAAATGAATATTTCTTAATCAGAATATATTGCTTCTGTACAAACGTTTATGTTTGGGGTTACATTTATGATGTTTCTAGTCAAAATTGTAATGGTTCAAATATCAGTAGATTCCAATAAAATTAGAGCAACAAAACTCTGCCAGAAAAATTACTTTTCCACAATATAATTTTCGAAAAAAGCATCGCAATTTAAAATTTAAATATCTCACTGCTACTCACTCTTTCTCTCTACAAGACTAAAAATATATGCTTACATAGAAATATGGCATCGATTCCAAAAGTGGATAGGAAGGTTCTGGAGATATATTGAACTGTACCGTCTCGTTAGCTCTCTGAAATTTTTAGATGAAGGATCTTGCGTGACATTAGAGCTCTCCATGAAAGTTGTTGTGGCTACGTCACTCGTCAGAAATCTCTACAATGCTCCCCAAATTAATTTTGAGCAACTGATGCCATAATGCACTATGCCACTGGAATGACCCCTATTTGATAGTATTCGTAAACGGATTCAGATGGTCACGAAACAGTGCAATGTAGCAGTCACCTAGTTTAATGATGTTCTTATCCTACCCATGCCACCTCAAAACACCCAACACCATTATGGAATAACCACCACTCTTCACGGTGCTTTTTTGACAACCGGTGAACATGGAGTCTGCAACGAATACAGTGACTCATCGAACCACACTACAGGTTGTTTTTCCTACAGAGTCCGGTGTTGTAGTGTTTACCGGAGGAATCTGGTAGGTCTTCTGTTGAATGGAAATTAAAAAACGTGGAACCGACTGGCTGGATATGTGTCTAGAACGTCGTGTAAATTGAATCTAGGTGTGATTTCAGCTACTGTCGATTTTCTGATACCAAACAGAGTTCATGACCAGAAGATTCTAGTCACGAGCATTAAAGATCCTTAGTAGGCCAGTGCGCTGTCGCAATGGGTGGTAATTATTTCCAGTAGATATTTCTAGTAAACGCGAGACACTGTGCACATTTGACATTCCTAGATCTACAAAGTTCCAAATATCCAACTTCTTTTTCTATATATATAAAATTATAAAATAATTTAAATATATATAAAGTTATTTCTAACATTATTTTTAATCGATACTCGTATCTGAATAGATGTTCTGCTTTTAATCAAACAGTATATTTATATATTTATTTCTACTGGTCTGATTATTTACGATAAATTTTGTACAAAAATATGCGTCATTCGTACAAAATTTATCGTAAATAATCAGACATGTAGAAATAAATATATAAATATACTGTTTGATTAAATACAGAATATCTACTCAAATACGAGTATCGATTAAAAATAATGTTCAAACAAATGATTTCAATATATCGGTTGATCGGTTGTTGAAACCATTTGGTTAATCACCGGGATTTTCCGTAACATTATATATATATATATATATATATATATATATATATATCAACCTACCTTATAATTTTGTAAATACGTTGCCTTGTAACGTTATACTTGCAGAAAATAGATGATAAATTTTAATATATTAGAATGTACATTCATCATCAACATTTTAATGATTTTCAATTAAAAATATGAAAATAAATTCTATAGTTTCTATTGTTAACCCTTTTGCTACGGAAAGCAGATATATCTGCTCAAAATGTTATTATCGTTAACTGCTTTGAAAAAATCTTCCCTCGTACTGCGAGAAGCGATTTTTTTTTTTTTGTTTTTTGTTTTTTGTTTTTTTGTTTTTTGTTTTTTTTTTGGTGGCGCAAGTGAATAATTAGCATCTTTGCCGGAATGACCATGAAATTTAAATTCAGGAGTTTAAACAGATTCTGATGTTATATGACTAGTGCAAAATTCTTCAGCTCCAGAACTTTGTAACATTAATTTTTTTACTAGAACATAGGTCGCAGGTATTCTGACTTTAGTCAAGAAAGAATAACCTCACTTTTACGGGTAGTATGCTAGTAGAAATAATAACAATTCTTATTATAACGAAGTAAACAATATTGCAATTACATGCAAACATGCGTGCATGAAAAGTAATATTCTTAAGATTATATTAAACCTGGAAAAGAACAGGACAAGTTATTAAACCTGGAAAAGAACAGGACAAGATATTAAGCCTGGAAAAGAACAGGACAAGAGATTCTAGTGAAGTAAAAATAAGGAAATTCTTACTTAAAATATTGCAGCTAAAATTATCTCAAATTTTACTTTTAGCTGCAATATTTTAAGTAAGAAATTTCTTATTTTTTACTTCACTAGAATACCTTGTCCTGTTCTTTTCCAGGTTTAATAACTTGTCCTGTTCTTTTCCAGGTTTAATATAATCTTAAGAATATAACTTTTCCATGAAATCCATGATTTTTTCAGGCATTGCTACTAGTTTAATATAAATTTAATTCTGAAAACCGCATTCAAAAATATTAAAACGAAAAAAATATATATGGAATTGATTAAAACAAACAATAAAAATTGATTATTTATAATTAATTTTGATAATCAATTCTGATAAAATGATATGTGATAAGCAAAATCTCTTTGACAAAAATGATAAATGATATAAAATGTAAATGCTGAAAATCGTATGCAAAAACATTAAACAGAAAAAGTTATAAATAATAAGATTTATTATTATAAGCGTTAGTCACTCACTCACTTATGTACTTATGTAGTTAGTCTCG